>OY997268.1:326758235-326765735 GCA_963921465.1 Triticum timopheevii
CCGTCTGCCATGCTATACTACTGGGCCGTGATCACTTCGGGAGGTGATCACGGGCATATACGATATATTTTACACAGTTACATTACCTGTGATACTGTTCGGAGATGGGGGCTGAAAGGACAGGTGGCTCCATCCCGGTAGAGGTGGGCCTGGGTTCCCGACGGCCCCCGACTGTTACTTTGTGGCGGAGCGACAGGGCAGGTTGAGACCACCTAGGAGACAGGTGGGCCTGGCCCTCGTCGGCGTTCGCGGATACTTAACACGCTTAACGAGATCTTGGTATTTGATCTGAGTTGGCTACGAGCCTATACGCACTAACCATCTACGCGGGAGTAGTTATGGGTATCCCGACGTCGTGGTATCAGCCGAAGCACTTCAGACGTCAGCGACGGAGCGGCGCGCGCCGGATTGGACTGGAACGCCACTAGGCTAGGTCTGCTTCCGGCCGCCCTCGCAACGTGCAGGTGTGCTATGGGCGATGGGCCCAGACCCCTGTGCGCTTAGGTTTAGACCGGCGTGCTGGCCTCTCTGTTTTGCCTAGGTGGGGCTGCGACGTGTTGATCTTCCGAGGCCGGGCATGACCCAGGAAAGTGTGTCCGGCCAAATGGGATCGAGCGTGTTGGGTAAGTTGGTGCACCCCTGCAGGGAAGTTAATCTATTCGAATAGCCGTGATCTTCGGTAACAGGACGACTTGGAGTTGTACCTTGACCTTATGACAACTAGAATCGGATACTTAATAAAACACACCCTTCCAAGTGCCAGATATAACCCGGTGATCGCTCTCTAACAGGGCGACGAGGAGAGGATCGCCGGGTAGGATTATGCTATGCGATGCTACTGGAGATGCTACTTGGAGATGCTACTTGGGGATGCTACTTGGAGGACTTCAGTCTACTCTCTTCTACATGCTGCAAGACGGAGGCTGCCAGAAGCGTAGTCTTCGATAAGACTAGCTATCCCCCTCTTATTCTGGCATTCTGCAGTTCAGTCCACTGATATGGCCCACTACACATATATCCATGCATATGTAGTGTAGTTCCTTGCTTGCGAGTACTTTGGATGAGTACTCACGGTTGCTTTCTCCCCCCCTTTTTCCCCCTTTCCTTTCTTTCTGGTTGTCGCAACCAGATGCTGGAGCCCAGGAGCCAGACGCCACCGTCGACGACGATCCCTACTACACCGGAGGTGCCTACTACTACGTGATGCCCGCTGACGACGACCAGGAGTAGTTAGGAGGATCCCAGGCAGGAGGCCTGCGCCTCTTTCGATCTGTATCCCAATTTGTGCTAGCCTTCTTAAGGCAAACTTGTTTAACTTATGTCTGTACTCAGATATTGTTGCTTCCGCTGACTCGTCTATGATTGAGCTCTTGTATTCGAGCCCTCGAGGGCCCTGGCTTGTAATATGATGCTTGTATGACTTATTTTATTTGTAGAGTTGTGTTGTGATATCTTCCCGTGAGTCCCTGATCTTGATCGTACACGTTTGCGTGTATGATTAGTGTACGATTGAATCGGGGGCGTCACAAGTTGGTATCAGAGCCGACTGCCTGTAGGAATCCCCTTTCCAACTCCTTGGCCGAAGTTGAGTCTAGTCGATGAAAACTGTTTTTCTAACATGGCTGTGCGGCCCATGGGCCCACGTCGCCATCTGGGTGGTATTAGGATCTTTTACTCCTCGATCCTTACTCTGGGACTCTGATCTCTCTTCTATTCGGGTTAAATGATTTGACTAAAATCTAACTTTAGGTTCTCGAAAATACTTCCTCCCGGAGAGCCCCATTCAGGCCAGATGATCGACTGCTTCAACAGAAGATTCTGACAATACTCTCTGATGTTCTCCTGAAACCTTATGCCGTTGCTTTTGCAATTCCCTACCACCGAAATATCCCTATGGACAAGTATTTAGACCTGTCGTGCTTACTTTTATTCCCAGTCGATCTTGTTATTATAAGATACCCCGAGAATACTTTGTGCCTACTGCCTTGCAGTTCTTTGCCACATGCATACCACTACGGATAATTACTCGCATTTATCGAGTATCCGCTCATCCCCAGATATTCATGCAGTTCACAAAATTCTTCGAAATACCATTCGGTCTTCCGAAGATCCTCAGCAACCTATTGCTCCTGAAATTCTTGCTTGCTTGCATTATGGTTAATCCCATAAGTCTCGTAATCTTAATGGCATCCCTTGTCATTATCATTTTGAGTCTGTTGATTCAATATGAGTGCGAATGTTCACAATCATCAGTCGAGTCCTAGGATTATCTTTCCGGCTCAGACGTCATTTTGAACATGAGCTGGTTCTCGACCAAATTATCTGTCGTCGATTGTGCCTCTGGTATATTCAATTGATCCATTCTTGATCAGAGCGTCTGCTTCTGATCCCTTGTTTTGGACACCATAATTCCTTTGGTATCTAAACCTCGAATTATTCAGATGTTCTATAAAATGATAACCGTGCATTCTTTCTTCGTCTGATTGAGTACCGATACTCACATCAGCTCCGTTGTTGATTGCCTGATCCATTGTTGGATTTCATCTGACCTCGTCCTTCATATTCAATAACCCTGTGAGCCTTTCCACGGGTACATAATGCCTTTGGTAAATTGTATCCTCTGCTTTGTCAACCATGCTCTGTTTTCGGACTTGTGTTAGTTACTCTTGAAACTTGTGGTATATGTTTCTAAGAAGCCCCTATGGGTTGAACATATGCCTTCTCTAAACCGTGTGAACCCGGAAGTTTTCACGAGTCATACTCTTCTGGTGCTTCGCCAGATAAAATTTCAACACTGCAACTTCATCGAACGCGAGAAGTGAATGAAAGGTTATGCATTGGAGAAGTGGGAGTCGACCTTGAACTTTGTGTTCATGCCCATGGACACGATGCAGATCTTATCATTAAAGGTTCTCTTAAATTAATTACTCCCTTGGTATAAGTTCATATTATATCTGGTATCTGGCCTTTTACAATCGTGGTTTCGACCATGTTCTCTTTTAGGTACCGTTTCTCGTGCAAGTTTAAGCACTTGTCTTCTGCAGAGCAATACCCCAGTCCAACCTCTACTTTGATCTGCCGTCGAGTATTACCCCCCTGGTATCTCGACGGTACCACGGGATAAATAACTTCTTATGAGTTCTTCATCAACTAATATTCTTGCCGATTCCATTTTTCCAACGGGTTCTCAGTTGTTAGAACCCCTCAAGGACACCGACAACTGAATTGAGTCCGCACTACGATTCAACAACTCTTGGTAACCTTCATTACTTACGAGTCTGAACTCGATCTCGTCATTCCGAGCCTACTCGGCTATATCATTATCGTGCCAAATTTTAACTGTGCTACCTGGTCCTTCTTTCCGGAGCACAATTTCGACGATGGGCTAAGCTTACGTCGATCTTCCTTGTCTTATTGTTTCACCTCAAACAACAAACTTGATTTCAAGTTTGTGTCGTACCCATGGTTCCAATAACCTTTCGCTTCATCATTCGTTTGACTTGATGTCATCGCCGACCGATTACATCTCCATGAAACCTCTCGACAGAAATTGTCATGATCATCATCAACATTTCGAGCTCCTCAAGGATATCAATTGAATTCCTGATGAGAAATACCATCCTTGCCCTCGATGATTTGTGTTATCATCAACCCCTCGATTGCCTTCCGTTCAACACAAACTTGTTCGTGTTTTGTGTTATACCTTGAGATCCTTGCTATCCAGCATTTGTTCTCCTTTACCTTGGAGTATTACCATCTTTTATGTCAAGAATGTTGGGATAATTTCACCACCTCTTAAGAATTCTTGGTATAGTGATACTTCTCATCATCACCATTCTTTCTTGGTCCTCGCGTTGATTCCAACCGGGGTACCAACAAGTGAACGCTGTTGTTTGGATTCTGCACTTCTAGCAACCCTATTGCTTTGAAGTTAATGGTCGGCCGTTCGTTCTTAGACTATTGATTATTGAATCACCATTCTGACATTGGTCGTGCAACCCAACCCATATTTTGGGCGCACCTATCAACCAATGTTTAATTGTGTATGTTTTCCGTGAGCATACTTCCTTATATCATTTGATCTGACAAATGTTATCTCCTTGTTCACTTAATTGTGGAAATCCATCTTTTGTTAATCTCGATGAATTGTCGCTGATTCCATCAGCCACCTCCTCATTCTATCCTTGATTTAATAATGAACTCATGATTCGGAACTTGCTTCCACAGTTCAATTCCCGAGAATCTTACAATGTCGTCTCGTCAATTTGTCTTGCACCTTTTTTTTCTCAGGCATCTTGAGTCTGAGGTTTCCTAACACCGATCAGATCTGAATCTCGGTCAGATATGATGGTTGGTACATACTTTCAAGATTTATAACATTGATCCTCACATGACCTGGTAAGGTGATGTCATGCCAGCACACCTGGCCGGAGGACCTATTGTTATAGTTCTTCCTTTTAGCAATATTGGCCATTCTTCCATGAGGAAATTGTAAGACTTATTCTATAAGTTGTTCCTGATGGATCCTTTTTGTTTCCAAATTCTGATCTTCACCTGTTGACCATGTCAATGCTATCTCGAGGCATGTCTATGGTACTCCGATTTTCAACAGGAACATTTGAAGCCCAATGCTAAATGTTTCCTGCTCAATTATCCAAACACCGTTGTATGGGTAATGTCATGAAATTTCTCTCCCCTACCTAAAGAGTTTTCTACATTATATCCTGCCACGGATATCATGCTCTGCTTGTCCTTGGGAAGGATATATCCCTGAAATATGTGTTTAAACACATTTTCCTTTCCATTGTTCTGTTTAATATGATAATCATATTTCCCTTTCATTGTTTGGTTTAACCTTTCTTGTGATCTATATGACCTAAGCAACAATATTCCCTTGCTTATGTAAACACCTTGGTGTACAAATCTGTCGGTAAGACCCTGTTACTTTTGTTGATGACATTCCCGTAACCACCGATGGACGAGAACTTTGCCTATTGGTCCGCCTCGTTCAACGAGCAGGAAAATGGTTCTCTTCGTCCCTCGCCCTTGTTACCGATGTTGTTGCCGACATAACTGATAGGCTACCCTCTGACATGCCTTGCTTGCATGATCATGCAAGACGTCTCCGCCCTTCCTACTTTTAATCCACATGGTGGGCCCATAACCCACAGTTCCACAGGATCGAAACCTGACTCTCCTGTACCCCCCCGTACCCAAGGTTGTTCCTCGCGCGTGGCCTCGTATGTAATTCATGAGCCACCTTCAATCTGGTATCAGACAAATACTTATTCTCGTGGCTTCGAACCCCTTTCACGCCACATATCAGGCATCGAACGATTGCCTGGCTGCTTGAAACTTCTTGTTGGACCTTCCAACTTTACTCTCGATGTGTCCTATTTGTTCAACTCGAGAGGTACTCATATGCTCATTCATGGGTTAATCCCAGATTGTTTCCCTCAAAAGCATTATGTCATAGTGAGCTGCCCCTTATCCTTTCATAAGTACGGTGAAGATCCTGAAGGAAGGACGACAAACTTCGTCATGATGACCTGAAGCAGAGGACTGAAGACATCAATGTAATGGATCGACCTCTTCGAGAAGAGTAACTATGACCGAGAAGAATCGTTAGAATTTCGGGATCAGATCTCTTCCCCCTTGTAACCGCTCCTAAATCTCGGGACGAGATTTCTTGTAGTGGAGGAGAATTGTGACGCCCGGGTAGTTACGCTACAGTAACCCTCCGCTAATGATGCCACGTCACCACGATTACTGTTGATGGTCTTGTGATGATTCAAATCCCGTTCAAAATTCAAAATTGAAATAAAGTCAAACAATAAAAGTTTTTCAAAATTTAAAACAAAAATGTTCGGGAGATGCCATATTTTACATAAGTCAAAATGGTGTAATAAACACAATTTTATAAAATGTCTAAGTATTTTAATATGATTTAAAACAGAAAAGAAAATAAATAAAAGAAAGATAATACAAAAGAGAAAAACAAAATAACAAAAAAGGAAGATAAAAAAAAAGACCCCCCCCCCCCCCCGCGCTGGGCCTCTTGGCCCAGCTGGACACCCACGCGGCCCAGCCAGCCCAGCAGACCAAGCCGGCCCAGCCACCCCCCTTGCTCTCCTTACCCACCCCGAGCCGAACCCTAGCTGGTTCCCTCCCCACTCGCCCCCACTTCCCTCCCCCCACGTTCGCTCCCCTCTCACCCCCGATCTGGATCGGGGAGGACCCGATCCTGTCGCTGCGCCTGACGCGCACGTCGCCGCCCTCGTCGGCTCCGTCCCCTGCCACCTCACGCTCCCATCTCCCTCTCCCTCGACGGTGACCCTCGCCGCGCCGATGGCGACCACGCCCCCGCCCCCGACGATCCCGCCGCCACGGATGCCTCGCCGGTGCCTCCTCCCCGATGGTCTGCCTCCTCGACTCGCCGGACCGCTCCGCCATCGCCGGAGCCCTTCCCCGCCGGACTGCATCCCCTGCGTCGCGTCGTCTCCGCCCTCCTCCTCGCCCCCGTTGCCTCTGACCCTACGGAACCACGGTGAGGCCCCCGGCCTCCTCTCCCCTGTCCTCGTACACGCGCGCCCCGCCGGATTCGCCTTGGCCGCCCCCTGCCGCCGCTCTCCCTCCGCCGTGCAGCCCTGCTGCTGCTGCTCCGCTGCGGAAGTCGTGCTGCCCCGCACCGGCTCGGTCGCGCCACCCCCCCCCTCCATCCTGCGCCGCCCAGCCCCGGTGCTGCCCCGCCGTGGCCTCGCCGGTGCCATCGCCGGCGCCCGGCGCCCCTCCGTGCCCGCTGGCCCTCGTGCGGGTCGGGCACCTCCAGCGCCCCATCATCCGCACCCGCACGCCCGCGCGCCCGCTAACCCGCATGGACCCCCTGGGCCTATGACACATGGGCCCTGCCTAGAACGTTTTTATATAAAAAAAATAATAAAAAAATAAGAAGAAGAAAATAAATAAATAAAATTAATTAACTAATTAATTAATTAATTAATTAATTAAGTTAATTAATCTTGTTTAATTAATCTAATTGACTAGTTAGTTTAATTAAACGGTAATTAGTATAGCTAAATCTTAGTTAACCTAAATCAGAGTATGACAGGTGGGGCCCACTGGACCCACATGTCAGTTTGACTTGGTCAACTCTGTTGACTGCTGACATCATCATGACATCATGCTGATGTCATTAATCCAGTTTCGAATTTAATTAAATAATTAATTAAATTCCACAAGTTAGTAAATCCTTAGAAAATCATATCTTTTAATCCGTAACTCAGATTAAATTATTTTCAACATGAAAGTTGCTCAGAACGACGAGACGAACCCGGATACGCAGCCCGTTCGTCTGGCACGCATCCCTAACCTATCAAACTCGCAATTTTCCCCCTCCGGCTCCTCTGCCCGAAAACGCGAAACACCGGGGATACTTTCTCGGATGTTTTCCTCCTTCGCCGGTATCACCTCCTACTGCGTTAGGGCACCCCTAGCACCGTT
>OY997268.1:326793877-327046377 GCA_963921465.1 Triticum timopheevii
AATCTCCTCTGAATTCTTTTATGTATGATTGAGTTATCTTTGCAAGTCTCTTCGAATTATCAGTTTGGTTTGGCCTACTAGATTGATCTTTCTTGCCATGGGAGAAGTGCTTAGCTTTCGGTTCAATCTTGTGGTGTCCTTACCCAGTGAGAGAAAGGGTTGCAAGGCACGTATTGTATTGTTGCCATCGAGGATAAAAAGATGGGGTTTATATCATATTGCATGAGTTTATCCCTCTACATCATGTCATCTTGCTTAAAGCGTTACTCTGTTCTTATGAACTTAGTACTCTAGATGCAGGCAGGAGTCGGTTGATGTGTGGAGTAATAGTAGTAAATGCAGGCAGGAGTCGGTCTACTTGTTGCGGACGTGATGCCTATATACATGATCATGCCTAGATAATCTCATAATTATTCGCTTTTCTATCAATTGCTCGACAGTAATTTGTTCACCCACCGTAATACTTCTGCTATCTCGAGAGAAGCTTCTAGTGAAACCTATGGCCCCCGGGTCTATCTCTTATCATATTTGCTTTCAATCTACTTTTATTTGCATCTTTACTTTTTGCATCTATATTATAAAATACCAAAAATATATTTATCTTATCATACTATCTCTATTAGATCTCAATTTCGCATATGGCCGTGAAGGGATTGACAACCCCTTTATTGCGTTGGTTGCGAGTTCTTTATTTGTTTGTGTAGGTGTGTGGGACTTTTGAGGAGCCTCCTACTGGATTGATACCTTGGTTCTCAAAAACTGAGGGAAATACTCACGCTACTATTGCTGCATCACCCTTTCCTCTTCAAGGAAAACCAACGCAAGCTCTAGACATAGCACACTACAAAAACTCATATCTACTATCCATACTACACTTTTATCACCATCTCTTCGCCGAACTAGTGCACCTATACAATTTGCGATTGTATTGGGTGTGTTGGGGACATAAGAGATTTCTTGTATTTGATTGCAAGGTTGCTTGAGAGAGACTATCTTCATCCTACGCCTCCCACAGATTGATAAATCTTAGGTCATCCACTTGTGGGAAAATTCCTACTGCCTAGTAGACATCAAGCTCTTTTCTGGCGCTGTTGCCGGGGAGGTGAGTGCTTGAGGGTATATCTTTAGATCTTCCAATCGAATCTTTTAGTTTCTTATTTTATCACTAGTTTGGTTTATAAGAGAAAACTATAAAAAAATGGAATTAAGGTTGCATCATATTATTGATCATCTTTATAATGTCTTTCTTGAAAATGATGGTTCAGAAAATTGTGCTCAATTGTTAGAATAAGAAGTCAATAAAATGTTTGGCAAAAAGCATTTGAATGATGAGCATGATTGCAATGTTGTTAGTATGAATTCTTTGAATATCCAAAATGCTAATGATGATTGCACTAGCCATGATAATGATGTCTCCTACAAGGATGTCAATTTTTGCGGAGTAAACTGGGAGTGCACACACACACCAAAAAGGGAAGATAGATTTTGTAAGAAGCATAAATATTTAGAAACAAAAAAGTTGCAAGAGAGGCTAGATGATTGTGCTGAAAGGTTTAATTTTTTTTGCCATCCTTGTGAACTTTACAATGAACATGGTCATTTAAATCTACAATGCTATTTGTTTCATGATCAAATCATGTCCAAAAATTGTGATAACTTGATTACCCTTGAGCATCATAAAGAGGTTAGTCTTCTTTTGGGGTATGAAGAAATGAAACGTATAACTAAGGGTATTCCAAAATTTAATCTCAATAGGTTTCTTGATTTTAATCTAGAGGAAATTTATATGTTTTGTGCGGAAAATTGCATTAAGAATCCTTATATGTCCAACTATCTAAAGACAAGAAAACAAATAGAGTATGAAGAGAGTACTAATGAAAGGGAAAATATTTCCCAATACCCTTCTAGTGTTTCTTATGATGAATCAGGTAACGAGGAGGAGCTTCCTATCCAATCAATCTGTTCAACAAGAAGCTCGAAAAAATTGATTAAACCCACACGCGAGGTGGTGAAGAAGAAAAAGTAGAGGTAAAAAGGTAACTCTCCCAATTAACATTGCTCCTATCACCATTGTGCCTCATGAAAGTGAATCAAATATGTTTATGGAGGATGATGATATTGAGTATGATTTTGTGATGCCTACTACTTGTTGTAGTGATTATGCTTGGGAAGACAATGTCTTTTATGATCTTGGAAATCTTTTTGGCACTTGCTTGAAGGAATATGATAATAATTTTTGCTATACTATTGGTGCCATTCATGCTATTGATAAGAATGATTATGATGGTATGCAAAACCACAAGCTTGGATATGCTATGTTCGATGAGTATGAAATGTTTGAAGATTTATTTTTTGAAAATAATGCTTCTCCCAAGCTTGGGGATGCTTTGCATAATGAATATGATCCTTTGATTCCTTCCTACTTTCGGTAAGAAAATTTATTATGATGATAGCATGCTTCCTATTTTATGATGATTACAATGATGAAAGTGGGTTTGGAAGAGTGTCAACTCTAGGTAGTAGTGATCCCACTATTTTGGAGGGTGTTGAATCTTATTAAAATATTGATAAAAGTGGATTTGGAGAGGTCATGACTTTATTTAGTGATACATCCACTATTTTGGAAGAGGTTTCAATTGACTATGATGAGAACAAAGTTGCTACTTATGATGATTATTATGATGACATGTATACCATAAAGAGTAATAAATTTTCTATGCTTTTGGATCATTAAAAGAATGCTTTATGTGATGGTTATATGGATGAATCTATTCATGATGCTACTAAAAATTATTATGAGATAGGAAGTTATGATTCATGATGCTCTTGTTATGTTTCAATCTTTATCTTTTATGAGAGCATCATTGAACTCATCATGCCTAGCTAAAAGGCATTGAAGAAAAGCCCTTGTTGGGAGGCAACCCTACACTTTTATCTACTGTTTTTGTGTGTTCGCATGATTATGCTACTGTAGTAATCATGTTTTATTGTTTTTGTTTCAATAAAGTGCCAAGTAAAGCCTTTGGGATCATGTTGGTGACAGTTGATTTGATCTTGCTGAAAAACAGAAACTGTTGCGCTCACGAAAATAACTCCCATTTTTAACAGAACAGTGATTTTGAGTTGATTATTTTTGAAGAAGATTAATATACAAATTTCTCATGTGGTCCTAATTTTCCATAATTTTTGGATATAACATCCCAATTTTCAATTTGGATGGTATACATAGAACATCATATACATATCATATTTATTCTTGCATTTGGTTGTGATCCTAGAAAACTTAAGCAACTCAAGGACCCACGGAGACAGTTGGAGGTTTCACAAAATTCATATTTGAATTTATGTTCAAATTTGAAGAAAGGATCAATTTGATTTTATTATTTTTCTCTCCATTTATTTCCAATATTAAAAATAAACGAGAGAAGATAATATGACTTCTTCAAATTCAGAGAAATATTGGAGAATGAATTTTAAAATCAAATTATGTTTTGTCTGGTATTTTATTTGCTATTTTATTTGAATTAGAAAAATATGCATTTTTTTCAAAATTGCATTTTAGGCCAGAAAAATGTTCACTTTGTTCTAAATATACCATTTAGACGGTGAAAATTGTTTTTGGCATTTTTAGAATTTTTTTATATTTTATTAGGATTTTTCTTTTTCAGGGGAAGTTTTTTTACAAAAAAAATGTTCACAGACCAAACTGGGCCGTTGGCCCAGCCGGCCCGCAGCGCCACCACCTTCCCGCCGAGCCGCGTCGTCGCCTCGCCGGACTCCCGAGGGAGTCTGAGCTCCTCACGCGCTGCCGCTTGGCCCCTTGACCAAGATGGGCACCCCCCCCTTTTATAACCGTCGCTCCCGAAGCCATCGTCCCGCCCAGCCGCACCCCGCCAACACAGCGCCGCCGCCTGCCGAAGCCGCGCCGCCGCCGCCTCCTGCGCCACCCGCCGCCTCCTGTTTTTTTATATAAACCCTTGTTCTGTTTTTTTTTCATTAGATCGGTTATGTTTTCGTCGGTTTATTTATTTAGCGGACGTTCATCCATTTGTTCGTTTTAATGAACATTTTTCGCCGTTTAGGTTCAGATAGCGAACGTTCATTCCTTAGTATTTTCTTTTTATTTTATTTTTGCCAGGGACTTATCTGCGATTATTTTTATCGTGATTCAGCCCCTGATTTTCAAACTAGTATAACTTTTTACTCGTTTATCCAAATTAGATAGAACCAACGCCAAAATCTTCGTCTCGAAGCCCTCTTTTCAGTTAATCAACTTGAACATGATTTTGGTACTATAAAATTTGACTTCAGTCCAGATTAGTAAACGATCTTGTTTCGTTCGTATTTTGAGTTTCGTTGCTCCGTTTGAGTTGAATCTTTTTGCGAATCGTAGCTAATCACTTGTACTTTCTGTTAAGATCTAATTCACATGTTAATAATGCTGCCAGGTTTTGACTCTTGTTAGTTTAAGCCGTTGCATGTTTCGTGTACTGTAGCAACCAAACCTCAAACAGTCTGATCTCTGTGCTCAGTGTCATCCCTGGATCAGTAATGCTGACACCACACAGTACTTGGAGGATTTATAACAGAGTAGCAATCACACACTTATTACATCGAATGTCTCAAAAGAGAACTTATTGAAATAAATATGGCTTAAGGCCATCTAATACGATAACAGCGGAAAGCTTGGAAGGTAAGTGAGTCCATCAACTCACGGCATCACTGAGTATAGAACCACGACCTAAAAGCACCTTACTCGTCGTCTGAAAAGTCTGCAACATGAAACGTTGCAGCCCGAAACGGGTCAGCACATGGAATATGCTGGCAATGTAACACACTGAGAATAACAATGGAGATCGGCTATACTACATGCATATTTGGCTGGTGGTAAAGCTCTATGGTTACAGTTTTTGCATAAAGCCAATTTTTCCCTACTGCAAAGGAATAAATTTATTTAACTATCATGGTGGTTGTTAAACATTGAGAATGGTTGACAGCATCCTCAATCCCAATTAAAAAGTACTCATTAAAAACCCAACAATATCAATTAAAGTAACATGATGAGATTCACATGATAATCAAGTACTAGATACTCAAGATGTCCATAACCGGAGACACGGCTAATCATGATTAGTTTATACACTCTGCAGAGGTTTGCGCACTTTCCCCACATGACTCGATCGCCTCCGCTTGGTTTCCCGCACTACATGGTGTTTGAGAAACGGATGACCGAGACATAGTCTTTCAGAAGCACTAGCACCTTACATGAGGGGTACACCGTACCAACCTACATCCCCTACATCTGCTAGTCCACCGCGTAAGAGTTCGCACAACTTAGTCAACTATGCTAGAGCCCATAATAGCATGTGGCTGCACACGTAAGTTTCTAGTTTGAATAATCTCATGATCCCTTTGAGCCTGGGTGGTGGTCTGAAGAAATACAGGCAAGTCCTGCTAGAAAACAGGTGCCTCAATCCACCCAGATGTGTGTTTAAGTTGCCACCTTAAATAAACCAGTAATTAACAATCTCACATCTGTCATGGATATTCACTCACCCAATCCACGTCTACTAGCATAGCATGGCATAACAAGCAAACGTAGAAGTAACTCCCAAAGGTTTGATAATAAAACAGGTAATAGGTACTACCTCATCTACTTCCCATCCCACAATTTAATTAGATCCTAATCATGCAATGTTTGAGGATAGATCTAATGCATAAAAACTGGGTAGTAGAAAGGGTATGATCAAGTGTTACTTGCCTTGCTGATGATCCGCGAAACCTAGAGACTCGAAGTAACAGGCGGCGCACTCCGGGTATTCTATCGCAGACAACAAACAAGCATACAATAATTACTCATCTAATGCACAGGTAAAACTCGAACAAAAGATCCAACCAGAATATTCAACTTAAGAACTCCGGTTTGCAAAAAGAATCAACTCAAATAAAGCAACGAAAGTCAAATGGCGAAAGAAAACAGCTTCGTTTTACTAATATGGATCTAAGTCAAATTTTACAGAAGCAAAAACTTGTTTAATTAGATTATTCAGAAAGAGGGTTTCGAGACAAAACTCCAGGCGCTTGAATCGCCTGATTCCGATAAACGAGCGAAAAGTTATACTAAAACCAAAATCGGATCAGAAATCGCAATCAAAAAATAACCGCGGAAAATCCGAAAAAAAGAAAAACGACGAACAGATTAACGAACAAACGTTCGTTAATGCAATAAATCTGACGAAAATCTTTCGCTAAGATGAACTAACGGACGAACGTCCGCTAATTAACCTAAACCGGGAAAAAAACAGAAAACTAAAATAAAACGAATCTACAAAAAACCGAAAAAAAACCGTAAAGAAAAACCACCCGGTTTTTAAGAAAAACCACCCGGTTTTTAAGAAAAACCGGCGGCACGCGAATCGAGGCGGCGGCGAACCTCGGGATGCGGGGCGGCGGCTCCGGCGGCAGCGGCGGCGGCGGCGGTGTCGGCGGCGGCACGCGGCAGCGGCGGCGGCGGCGGCGGGCGGCGGCGGGCGGCAGCGGCGGCGGCGGCGGTGGCAGGCGGCAGCGGCGGCTGGCGGCAGCGGCGGCGGCGGCGACGGATTAGGGTTAGGGTTTGGCATGGGCCGGCGGCGTCGGATCTGGCGGGCTGGGGCGGATCTGGCGGGCTGGGGCGGCGGGGTCTCGCGCTTTATATAGCGCCCCCGAGCGGAGTCCCGCTCGGGTACGGCCCGGAGTCGGCGCACGCGTTTTTTTTAAACATTACGCTTGGTAGAAAAATAAAAAGAAATACTAAACGGACTCCAAAAATCCCGAAATAAATTTTCCCCGACTTCTAAAATCAAGCCGGACTAGATGAACATTTATTTGGGATCTAAATGCAATTTTGAAAAACGCGTATTTTTCCTAAATTCAAATAAAAAGCGAAAAACTCCAAAATAAATCTTATTTGATTTTTTTATTAAATCTTCATTATTTCTTTATTTTGGGAAAGTCATTTTATTCCCTCTCTAATTTTTTGGTAGTAGAAATAATTGAAGATAAAATAAATAAAATCAATGATCCTATTTTCAAAATCTGAGAAAAACCCCAAATATGAAAATAACGAAATCCCCAACTCTCTTCGAGGGTCCTTGAGTTGCGTAGAATTTCTAGGATCGAGCCAACAATGCAATAAAATATGATATGCATGATGATCTATGTATAACATTCCAAATTGGAAATTTGGGATGTTACAAACCTACCCCCCTTAAGATGAATCTCGTCCTCGAGATTCGGGTTGGCTAGAAAATAGGTGAGGGTGGTCCTTGAGCAGATCTTCCTCTCGCTCCCAGGTGGCTTCCTCCTCGGTGTGGTGGCTCCACTGAACTTTGCAAAACTTGATAACCTTGCTGCGGGTAACTCTGCTGGCATAATCCAAAATCTTAACAGGTTTCTCTTCATAGGTCAGATCTTCCTTCAACTGAATCGTTTCCAAAGGCACTGTATCTCTCAGTGGTATATCGGCCATCTCTGCGTGACACTTCTTCAACTGTGAAACATGGAACACATCGTGAACTCCTGACAATCCCTCAGGTAATTCCAACTTGTAGGCTACTTCTCCCATGCGTTCCAAAATCTTGTATGGCCCCACAAAACGTGGCGCTAACTTTCCCTTAACTCCAAAACGTTTAACTCCTCGAAGTTGAGATACTCGAAGATAAACTCTGTCTCCGACCTCGTATTCTGTCTCCTTGCATTTCGAATCTGCATAGCTCTTCTGCCTTGACTGTGCTACCTTGAGCCTGTCACGAATCAACTTTACTTTCTGTTCAGACTCCTTAATCAAATCTGGTGCAAACAACTGGCGGTCTCCAACCTCATCCCACAACAACGGGGTTCTGCACCTCCTTCCGTACAAGGCTTCGAAAGGGGCCATCTTCAAACTGGACTGATAGCTGTTGTTGTAAGAAAACTCCGCGTATGGTAGGTTGTCATCCCAACTTGATCCATAATCCAAAACACAAGCTCTAAGCATATCCTCCAAAATCTGATTGACTCTCTCGGTCTGTCCATCTGTCTGTGGGTGGAAAGCTGTGCTAAACTCCAGCCTGGTTCCCAAGGTTTCGTGCAACTGCTTCCAGAACTTCGAGGTGAATTGGGTTCCTCTATCTGATACGATACTCCTCGGAACTCCATGCAAACATACGATCCTCGTCATGTATATCGTAGCCAATTTGCCACTGCTGTAGGTAGTCTTTACTGGGATGAAATGAGCTACCTTCGTCAAACGATCGACTACAACCCAAATCGAGTCATAGCCTGAACGTGTCCTGGGCAATCCCGTGAAGAAATCCATACCTAGTTTGTCCCACTTCCATTCAGGTATAGGTAATGGCTGCAACAATCCAGCTGGCTTCTGATGTTCTGCTTTCACCCTCTGACAAACATCACAAACTGCTACATACTTTGCGATATCCTTCTTCATTCCGGTCCACCAAAATGTTTCCTTCAAATCCAAATACATATTTGTATTTCCGGGGTGGATCGAATATGGTGAATCATGTGCCTCTTGCAGAATCAACTTCCTGATCTCCGGATTATTGGGCACATAAACACGGTCCTCAAATCGTAGGGTATCGTACTCATCCTCCCGAAATCCCTTAGCCTTTCCTTTGCTCATCCGTTCCTTAATAGTGGCAACCTCTGTGCCTGCCTTTTGAGCTTCTCTGATTTTATCCATCAACGTAGACTGAATCTCCAATGCTGCTACATAGCCTCTCGGAACTATTTCCAAACATAACTCTCGAAGGTCCTCGGCTAACTCCTTGGGTATTTCTCCCGTCATTAGAGTATTGACATGGCTCTTGCGGCTCAAAGCGTCTGCTACAATGTTAGCCTTCCCGGGGTGATAATGCAATCTCATATCATAATCCTTAATAAGTTCCAACCATCTCCTCTGTCTGAGATTTAATTCCTTCTGTGTGAAGATGTACTTCAAACTCTTGTGATCCGTGTACACCTCACAATGATTTCCAATGAGAAAATGTCTCCACGTTTTCAGTGCATGCACTACGGCTGCTAACTCCAAATCATGAGTAGCATAATTTAACTCATGGGGCTTAAGCTATCGTGAAGCATACGAAACAACTCTACCCTCCTGCATAAGCACTGCTCCAAGTCCTCTACGTGAAGCATCGCAATACACTTCATAATCCTTAGTCTGATCCGGCAGAATCAACACTGGTGAGGTAACCAAACGTTTCTTCAACTCCTGGAAGCTAGCCTCACACTCCTCAGTCCAAATGAACTTAGTATCCTTCTTCAACAATTCTGTCATAGGCTTTGCAATCTTCGAGAAATTTTCAATGAATCTTCGGTAGTATCCTGCGAGTCCAAGGAAACTCCTGATCTCTCCAACTGTGGTTGGTGCTTCCCAGTTTGTCACAGTGACGACTTTAGTGGGGTCTACTGCGATACCTTCTCCGGATATAACATGTCCGAGAAATCCAACTTCCTTCAACCAAAACTCACACTTGCTGAACTTGGCGTATAGCTGATGTTCCCTGAGCTTCTCGAGTACTAATCGCAAGTGCTCCTTGTGTTCCTCTTCATTCTTCGAATAAACCAAAATATCATCAATGAACACCACGACGAACTTATCCAAAAACTCCATAAACACCTTGTTCATCATATTCATAAAATAGGCTGGGGCGTTCGTCAGACCAAATGACATAACGGTATACTCATACAGCCCATACCTGGTGGTAAAAGCCGTCTTTGGTATATCTTGCTCCCGAATCTTCAACTGATGGTACCCTGATCGCAAATGATCTTGGAAAACACCTTAGCTCATTGCAACCGATCAAACAGATCATTGATCATTGGTAGTGGGTACTTGTTCTTGATGGTTACTTCATTCAATCCGCGATAATCAACAACCATTCTTAACGATCCATCCTTCTTCTCCACTAGAAGTACTGGCGATACCCAAGGCGAAGAACTTGGGCGAATAAAACCTTTATCCAACAACTCCTTAATCTTCTTCTTGATTTCCTCCAAATCCTGGGCTGGCATCCTGTACGGTCTCTTGGATATAGGTCCAGTGCCTGGCAGTAGCTCAATTAAGAACTCAATGTCTCTATCCGGTGGCATGTCTGGCAACTCTTCTGGAAATACATCGGGAAAGTCCCTTACCACTGGTACTTCCTCCTGCACAACTCCTGATAAGGAATTTACATGTGCTCTCCTCGGCTCATGCCGTGATACATACTTGATCCTTATCCCTTCTGGTGTTGTAAGCAAAATTGTCTTACTGGCGCAATCAATGTTCCCTCCATACTTCGATAACCAATCCATGCCTAATATCACATCCAAACCTTGTGATTCCAAAACTATTAGGTCCGAGGGAAATACATGGTGTCCAATCCTTAATGGCAGTCGATCACACCATTTACTAGCCGTATACTCTGCTCCGGGTGAGGTTACTAGCATGGGTGACCTAAGTGCTTGGGTTGGCAATTTATATTTATCCACAAATCCCCTTGATATGTATGAATGCGATGCACCAGTATCAAAAAGAACAACTACAGTAAATGCCTTAACCAAAAACTTACCTATTACTGCATCTGGCTGAGCTTCAACCTCCTCCACGGTAACGTGGTTCACTTGCCCCCTGTTGAAAGGGTTCGGCTTCTTTCCTGAGCTTCCATTGCCATTTCCATTTTGTCCTTCAGGACAATCATTTTCATAATGCCCCGTCTTGCGGAACTTATAACAGGTGATGTGGCTCAGGTCTGCTTTGGATGGTGTTGACGGGGTGGTGCGGCTTTGTCCATTACTTCCTCCATTCCCGTTCCCATTCTTTGTGCCATTGTGATTGTGCGAGCTGCCTCCTCCATGAGTATGCTGAAAATGTCCTCCTGACTTTGGGGTAAAGCGTGGCTTCTACTGAGCTCCAGAATTATACTTCCCCTGTGCATACTTCCTCTTACGATTATCAATCTGCTGCTGCTTCCCTTCAATCATAAGAGCACGATCTACTAACTCCTGGTAGTTATTGAAAGTGGCTACCATCAACTGCATGCTCAGCTCATCATTCAGTCTTTCTAGAAACTTCTCCTGCTTAGCTGCATCCGTGGCAACGCCATCTGGGGCATAACGTGCTAGCTTACTAAAATCATCCACATACTGGCCAACTGTCCGTCCTCCTTGGCGTAAGTTGTGAAACTTACACTTCTTCATGGCCATAGCTCCAGCTGAAACATGGGTAGTACGAAAAGCTTGCTGAAACTGATTCCATGTGACAGTGTCTACAGGGTAAGTGGCTGTAAAATTCTCCCACCATGCTGCTGCGGGTCCGTCAAGCTGATGCGCGGCAAACTTCACCTTCTCTCTATCTGTGCATCCTGCAGTGGTCAACTCCCTCCCTATCTTACGGAGCCAATCATCTGCTACTATTGGCTCGGTGCTACTGGAAAACACCGGCGGGTTCAACCTTAAGAAACGTGCCAGATGGTTAACAGGTGGTGGTGGTGGTGGGTTGTTGTTGTTGTTGCCTTGGTTCTGTACCAATGTTTGAATCAAGGTATTCTGCTGCTGAATCAACTGAGTGATCTCTAGCGGGAAAACAAACTCGGGGTCGTGTCTCGGAGGCATCTGAGGGTTTTAAGGGGAGAGTTAAGAATAGAATGAGGTCTAGTGAGAAAACACTACCCATATGCACATGAGACAAAAGCACACAATATCATTCCAATCAATTCAAACAAGGGCATACAATGGTCTAACTATCGTTACATAAGTGTTGGGACTAAAACTAGTTAAATGGTGGAAAATTCTACTACTGTTATGGTGGTCAACTAGAAAAACTGCTCCGATGCAGATTCCATGATATCTGCTCCAGCTTCATCAACATAGTCATCATCGGTATCGTCGGGATCCGAGTCGGTGTCATCGATGATGATATAATTATCCGGACAGGTAGGTTCATCCTCTTCTCTTTTGGGTGCTGAACCTCCCATGAATACTCCAATCTTCTCCTTAAGGTCACCGTTCTGTCTTACTAGAGCGACGATTTCTTCCATATAGTCTTTACGTGTAGCCTTGAGTTCTGCTTCTAACTCCTTGATCCTGGTCATAGCCTTCTGTAGCTCCTCCATATCTGCGCACATCTGGTTCTCCTGGCGTCGGATGTGTTGGTTTAACTCCTGAATGTAAGCTGCGATGGATCTGTCCCTCCTGGTGGCGATCATCTCCCAATGCTCATCTCGGCGCCCACAAATCTGGTAGATAGTATTCTTGAGATCATTGCGATAAACTTCTCCAATTCGTCCCATGGCGATGTGAGCTACCATGCTCTTTCCTAGGCTCCATGTTGGTACATCAAAGGTAAACTCTATTGGCTCCGTGACTGGTGCAAACGTCCTTCCTGGAATGTAGACTTGAATCCTCCAGCGCTCCTCTTCGGGTAAAGTGGCGTTGAAAGTTCCAGTGAAGCTTGGTACTCCTATGTTCAGATATCTAGCGGCTTCCTTCAAGTGACATCTAAAAGGTGAATTCTCATCTGGTTGCGCGAACTTGATCCTTGCATCCGCCATCCTAAAGAATAGAAAAGATGAGGAGTCAGAATGAGAAGAAAGAGTAGTGATCTAGGTCTTAAGCTTACTGGCCGTGTCCTACAGTCAGCGTGTGCTCTGATACCACCTTGTAGCGACCAGACCTCAAACAGTCTGATCTCTGTGCTCAGTGTCATCCCTGGATCACTAATGTTGACACCACACAGTACTTGGAGGATTTATAACAGAGTAGCAATCACACACTTATTACATCAACGGTCTCAAAAGAGAACTTATTGAAATAAATATGGCTTAAGGCCATCTAATACGATAACAGCGGAAAGCTTGGAAGATAAGTGAGTCCATCAACTCCAACGGCATCACTGAGTATAGAACCACGACCTAAAAGCACCTTACTCGTCGTTTGAAAAGTCTGCAACATGAAACGTTGCAGCCCGAAACGGGTCAGCACATGGAATATGCTGGCAATGTAACACATAGAGAATAACAATGGAGATCGGCTATACTACATGCATATTTGGCTGGTGGTAAAGCTCTATGGTTACAGTTTTTGCATAAAGCCAATTTTTCCCTACTGCAAAGGAATAAATTTATTTAACTATCATGGTGGTTGTTAAACATTGAGAATGGTTGACAGCATCCTCAATCCCAATTAAAAAGTACTCATTAAAAACCCAACAATATTAATTAAAGTAACATGATGAGATTCACATGATAATCAAGTACTAGATACTCAAGATGTCCATAACCGGAGACACGGCTAACCATGATTAGTTTATACACTCTGCAGAGGTTTGTGCACTTTCCCCACATGACTCGATCGCCTCCGCTTGGTTTCCCGCACTACATGGTGTTTGAGAAACGGATGACCGAGACATAGTCTTTCAGAAGCACTAGCACCTTACATGAGGGGTACACCGTACCAACCTACATCCCCTACATCTGCTAGTCCACCGCGTAAGAGTTCGCACAACTTAGTCAACTATGCTAGAGCCCATAATAGCATGTGGATGCACACGGAAGTTTCTAGTTTGAATAATCTCATGATCCCTTTGAGCCTGGGTGGCGGTCCGAAGAAATACAGGCAAGTCCTGCTAGAAAACAGGTGCCTCAATCCACCCAGATGTGTGTTTAAGTTGCCACCTTAAATAAACCAGTAATTAACAATCTCACATCTGTCATGGATATTCACTCACCCAATCCACGTCTACTAGCATAGCATGGCATAACAAGCAAACGTAGAAGTAACTCCCAAAGGTTTGATAATAAAACAGGTAATAGGTACTACCTCATCTATTTCCCATCCCACAATTTAATTAGATCCTAATCATGCAATGTTTGAGGATAGATCTAATGCATAAAAACTGGGTAGTAGAAAGGGTATGATCAAGTGTTACTTGCCTTGCTGATGATCCGCGAAACCTAGAGACTCGAAATACCAGGTGGCGCACTCCGGGTATTCTATCGTAGACAACAAACAAGCATACAATAAGTACTCATCTAATGCACAGGTAAAACTCGAACAAAAGATCCAACCAGAATATTCAACTTAAGAACTCCGGTTTGCAAAAAGAATCAACTCAAATAAAGCAACGAAAGTCAAACAGCAAAAGAAAACAGCTTTGTTTTACTAATCTGGATCTAAGTCAAATTTTACAGAAGCAAAAACTTGTTTAAGTAGATTATTCAGAAAGAGGGTTTCGAGACGAAACTCCAGGCGCTTGAATCGCCTGATTCCGATAAACGAGCGAAAAGTTATACTAAAACGAAAATCGGATCAGAAATCGCGATCAGAAAATAACCGTGGAAAATCCGAGAAAAAGAAAAACGACGAACAGATTAATGAACGAACGTTCGTTAATGCAACAAATCTGACGAAAATCTTTCGCTAAGACGAACTAACGGACGAACGTCCGCTAATTAACCTAAACCGGGAAAAAAACTGAAAACTAAAATAAAACGAATCTAAAAAAATCAAAAAAAAACCGTAAAGAAAAACCGCCCGGTTTTTAAGAAAAACCGGCGGCGCACGAATCGAGGCGGCGGCGAACCTCGGGATGCGGGGCGGCGGGGCGGCGGCTTCGGCGGCAGCGTCGGCGGCGGCGGGCGGCAGCGGCGGCGACGGTGGCGGTGTCGGATTAGGGTTAGGGTTTGGCGTGGGCCGGCGGCGGCGGATCTGGCGGGCTGGGAAGGATCTGGCAGGCTGGGGCGGCGGGGTCCCGCGCTTTATATAGCGCCCCCGAGCGGAGTCCCGCTCGGGTACGGCCCGGAGTCGGCGCGCGCGTTTTTTTTAAAACATTACGCTCGGTAGAAAAATAAAAAGAAATACTAAACGGACTCCAGAAATCCCGAAATAAATTTTCCCCAACTTCTAAAATCAAGCCGGACTAGATGAACATTTATTTGGGATCTAAATGCAATTTTGAAAAACGCGTATTTTTCCTAAATTCAAATAAAAAGCGAAAAACTCCAAAATAAATCTTATTTGATTTTTTTTATTAAATCTTCATTATTTCTTTATTTTGGGAAAGTCATTTTATTCCCTCTCTAAATTTTTGGTAGTAGAAATAATTGAAGATAAAATAAATAAAATCAATGATCCTATTTTCAAAATCTGAGAAAAACCCCAAATATGAAAACAACGAAATCCCCAACTCTCTTCGAGGATCCTTGAGTTGCGTAGAATTTCTAGGATCGAGCCAACAATGCAATAAAATATGATATGCATGATGATCTATGTATAACATTCCAAATTGGAAATTTGGGATGTTACATGTACGATTTGGATCTTTTCTCGAGTTTTCTTGTGTTTCGATTGAGTGATTTCTTATGTATGATATTGTTTGTCAACGCTAGATTACCTGCAGTGCGAAGCTTGTTACTATGAATCTCTAGAATTTGCAGATCGTCATCAAGGCAAGTTACACTTTGCATACTCTTTTATACCCAGTTTTTACTATGCACTAGTTCTGCCCCACAAATATTTGCATTGGTAGGATTGGGAACATGTGATTTTGGTTGTAGTATTTGAGGTAGGAACCTAATACCTTTTGATCACCCCGGGAATATACGTTATGCTTATTATTGCTTAGCCATGCTCGTAGACGGGGATTGGATCTTGATTCACACATGGAAGTTTGAGAGTTATTTTAATTGGATAACATTAAGGTGGCAACTTTAATACAAATCTGGGTGGATTGGTTGAGGCACCTGGAGTACCCAGTGTTGTCTGTTTTGGAAATCCCGGAGTACCCGTGTGATTATTCTATGGAATGCCACTCAGGCTCAAAGGGACCATAAGATTATTCATGCTAGAAACTTCCGTGTGCAGCCACAAGCCATTATGGGCTCTGGCATAGTTGAGTAAGTTGCGTGAGCTCTTGAAGAGGTAGACTAGCAGATGTAGAGGGTTCTAGGTGGTACTGTCTACCCGGAGTAGAGAGTTAATGCTTCAGAAAGGCTATGTCTCGATCATCCGATCATGGATGCGGTCGAGTCTTGTGGGGAGAAGTGCGCAAACCTCTACAGAGTGTATAAACTAATCATGGTTAGCCGTGTCCCCGGTTATGGATGTCTTGAGTATCTAGTACTTGAATCTATTGATGTGATCTCAACACGTTACTCTAATTAATTTTGATGTTGGGTTAATGATGATACTTTTAATTGGGATTTGAGTTGGAGGAACCTTCTCAAATAATGGGCAACATGGGAGTAGTTAAATAAATTTATTCCTTTGTTGTAGGGAAAAACTAGATTTATGAAAAACCATCAAACTTACAGCCTCCACCAGCCAAATATTGCATGTAGATATAGTATTTGCATTGTCATTGCTTTACAGTGTAACTATGCCATCATATTCCATGTGCTGACCCATTTTTGTCTACAACGTCTTATGTTGCAGACTACTCAGACGACGAATAAGGTGCGATAGGTCGTTGTTTTGCACTCAACTATGCCGTTGGAGTTAATGGACTCATTTACCTTCGAAGCCTTCCACTGTTATCTAGTTTAGATGGCCCTCAACCATGATTTATTTATGTAATCATACTCTTTATGAGGACTCGATGTAATAAGTGTGTGATTGAAACTCTATTATAATTCCTCGAGTACTATGCGTGTCAGCATTACTGATCTAGGGATGACACTGATGCACAGAAACTTGACCATTTGAGGTCTTGTCGCTACAAGATGGTATCAGAGCACACACTGACTGTGGGATGCGACCACTAGAATGAGCCACAAGATTTCTCTTCTCTACTCATTTCTAATTCTCCTCTCTTTCTTCTCCATAGATGGCGGATCCCAGGAACAAGTTCACTCAGCCGGATGACGACACCCCTTTTGGAAAGCACTTGAAGGAAGTCACTAAGTATTTGAACATCGGATTACCAAGCTTCACGGGGACTTTCTCTACATCTGTACTGGAAGAGGAGCGCTGGAAGATCAAAGTCTGGATACCTGGGAGGACCTTTGCGCCAACAACGGAGCCTATTGATTTCTACCTGGATGCACCAAGCTGGACTATTCGAAAGAGCATGGCTGCGCATATCACCTTTGGACGCATATGTGAGGTGTATCACAAGGAGCTGGAGAATACCGTCTACCAGATATGTGACCGCTGAGATGACAATTGGGAGATGATTCATACCAGGAGGGATGGATCAATTGCAGCTTCCATTCAAGAGAAGGGAGATCATATTCGTTGATAGGAGAATCAACAAATTATCCACATGAAGAGGATCAAGAAACTGCTGAGGAGGGACAACGAGCTGGAAGAGGAGATCAAGTCTACACACGATGGATACGAGGAGGAGATTGCTATATTGATGGAAAAGAATGACGACCTGACAAGGAAGCTAGGAGTATTCATGGGAGACCCCACGCCAAAGAAAAACAACCAGCCAGGAGACTACATCATCCTCGATGACACCGACTCCGACCCTGATAGCGATGATGACTACGTTGATGAAGCTGGAGCAGATATTATGGAGTCTTCTTCTGATGAAAATTTCTAGATGACCACCATTGTAATTAGTAGTATTTTCCCTCCAAGTAGCTGCAATGATCGAGTTAGTAGTTATAGGTTAGACCGTTTTGTGTAATTTTGTGTGCTATTTGATTGAAGTGAAATTGATTGTGTTTTTCTCATGAGCATTATGGTTAGTGAATCTCTCTTAGACCCCAATTCTATTCTGTTTTCTCACCCCTTTCTAAACCCATCAGATGCCTTCGAGACGTGACAATGGATTTGCCTTCCCACCGGAGCTCACTCAGTTGATCCAGCAACAGAATACCCTGATGCAGCTTTTAGTCCAGAATCAGAACCAAGGCAACAACAACAACAACAACAACAACAACAACAACCCATCACCACCACCCCCCGTTGATCACCTAGACCGTTTCCTAAGGCTAAATCCACCGGTGTTCTCTAGTAGCACCGAGCCGATTGTTGCGGATGATTGGATCCACAAGATTGGAAGAGAGCTGACCACTGCAGGATGCATAGATGCGGAGAGAGTGCGTTTTGCCGCACATCAGCTTGATGGACCCGCAACATCATGGTGGGAGAATTTCACGCCACTTACCCCATTGACATTGTTACATGGGATCAGTTTCAGCAGGCTTTCTGCGTTTCCCTTGTTTCAGCTGGAGCTATGAGCATGAAGAAGCGCGAGTTTCGCAACTTGCGCCAAGGAGGACGCACGGTGGGCCAGTATGTGGATGAGTTTAGTAAGTTAGCACGCTAGGCCCCTGATGACGTAGCTACAGATGCCGCTAAGCAGGAGAAGTTTATGAAAGGACTGAATGATGAGCTGAGCATGCAGTTGATGGTGGCAACATTCAACAACTACCAGGAGTTGGTAGACAAAGCTCTTATGATTGAAGGCAAGCAGCAATAGATTGATAATCGCAAGAGGAAGTATGGACAGGGGAGGTATGCTTCTAGAGCCCAGCAGAAGCCCCGCTATTCCCCGTACTCGGGAGGACATACCCACAACCATGGAGGACACATGCACAACGGAGCAAGTTCGCACAACCATAACGGCACCAGGAATGGCAATGGGAATGCAGGAAGCAGCAGCCAGAACCGTTCTAACCCTTCAACACCAGCCAAGAGGGATCTGAGCCACATTACCTGTTTCAAGTGCTAGAAGAACAGACATTATGCCACTGAATGTCCTGAAGCCAAGAATGGAAATGGCAATGGAAGTTCTGCCAAGAAGCCCAACCACTTCACCAAAGGTCAGGTGAACCATATCAGCGGGGAGGAGATTGAGGATCAACCCGACATAGTTGTCGGTAAGTTTTTGATTAATTCATTTACCGCACTCGTTCTTTTTGATACTGGTGCATCGCATTCATACATATCAAGGGGATTTGTGGATAAGTATAACCTGCCAACCCAAGCCCTTAGGTCACCCATGTTAGTAAGTTCGTGAGGAGCAGAGTATATGGCCAGCCTATGGAGTGATCGGTTACCCTTAAGGATAGGTAACTATGTCTTTCCCTCGGACCTAATAATTTTGGAATCACAAGGATTGGATATAATATTAGGCATGGATTGGTTATCGACTATGGAGGGAACATTGATTGCGCTAGTAAGTAGATATTCCTTACCACCCCAGAAGGAAGAAGGATCAAGTATGTATCCCGACATGTGCCGAAGAGGACTCAAGTGAATTCCTTATCAGGAGTTGTACAGGAGGAAGTACCCGTGGTGAAGGATTACCCCGATGTATTTCTGGAAGAGTTGCCAGGCATGCCACCAGATCGGGACATTGAGTTTTTGATTGAGCTATTACCAGGCACCGGGCCAATATAAAAGAAACCGTATCAGATGCCCACAAAGGATTTGGAAGAAATTAAGAAGCAGATTAAGGAGTTACTGGATAAAGGTTACATTAGACCAAGTTCGTCACCTTGGGGAGCCCCAGTGCTTCTAGTGGAGAAGAGGGATGGATCATTAAGGATGGTGGTTGATTATCGTGCGTTGAATGAAGTGACGATCAAGAGCAAATACCCTTTGCCGATGACCAATGATTTTTTTGACCAGTTGCAAGGAGCTACAATTTTCTCTAAGATAGATCTTCGATCAGGTTATCATCAGCTGAAGATTCGAGAGCAGGATATACCTAAGACAAATTATACCGTTATGTCATTTGGTCTGACTAACGCGCCTGCCTATTTCATGAACATGATCAACAAGGTGTTTATGGAGTTTTTGGATAAGTTCATCGTAGTGTTCATTGATGATATATTGGTCTACTCGAAGAACGAAGAGGAGCATAAGGAGCATTTGCGTTTGGTACTTGAGAAGGTCAGAGAACATCAGTTGTATGCCAAGTTCAGCAAGTGTGAGTTTTGGTTAAAGGAAGTTGGATTTCTTGGACATGTAATGTCCGGAGAAGGAATAGCAGTAGACCCTATCAAGGTTGTTTCTGTAACTAAATGGGTGGCACCCACATTAGTTGGAGAGATCAGAAGTTTTCTCGGACTCGCAAGATATTATCGGAGGTTCATTGAGAATTTCTCCAGGATTGCAAAGCCCATGACGGAGTTACTAAAGAAGGACACCAAGTTTAAATGGACTAAGGAGTGTGAAGCCAGTTTTTAGGAATTGAAGAAACGTTTGGTTACAGCCCCATTGCTGATTCTTCCAGACGAACGAAAAGATTATCAAGTATATTGCGACACTTCACATCGAGTACTTGGAGCAGTGCTTATGCTGGAAGGAAGGGTTGTATCATATGCCTCACGACATCTTAAACCTCATGAGTTGAATTATGCTGCGCATGATTTGGAGTTAGCAGCCATAGTGCATGCGCTGAAGACATGGAGACGTTTCCTCATCGGAAACCATTGTGAGGTATACACGGATCATAAGAGTCTGAAATATATCTTCACGCAGAAGGAGTTGAACCTCAGGTAGAGGAGATGGTTGGAGCTTATTAAGGAATATGATATGAAACTACACTATCATCCCGGAAAGGCCAATGTAGTAGCAGATGCGTTGAGCCGCAAGAATTATGTGAATAAGCTCATGACCGGAGGATTACCCAAGGAGTTAGCTGGGGATCTTCACGAGCTATTTTTGGAAATAGTTCTGAGAGGTTATGTAGCAGCATTGGAAATTCAGTCCACTTTGATGGGTAAGATCAGAGAAGCCCAGAAGACTGAAAAGGAGATTGCCGAGATAAAGGAAAGGATGAGCAAAGGAAAGGCTAAATGATTTTGTGAGGATGAGCATGACACCTTATGGTTTGAGGATTACATATATGTGCCTAACGACCCTGAGATTAGAAAGTTGATTCTGCGGGAGGCCCATGATTCGCCATATTCGATTCATCCAGGAAACACTAAGATGTATCTGGATTTGAAGGAAAGTTTATGGTGCATAGGAATGAAGAAGGATATTGCAGAGTATGTAGCAGTATGTGATGTATGTCAGAGAGTTAAGGTAGAGCATCCAACTGGATTGCTACAGCCATTGCCGATACCCGAATGGAAGTGGGATAAGCTTGGCATGGATTTTATCACTCGACTGCCCAGGACTCGTTTAGGCTATGACTCTATCTGGGTTGTAGTCGACCGTTTGACGAAAGTAGCTCATTTCAACCCGGTGAAGACCACCTATACAAGTGCTAAGTTGGTGAAGATATACATGACCAGGATCATATGTCTGCATGGAGTTCCGAGGACCATTGTATCGGATAGAGGAACCTAGTTTACCTCAAAGTTTTGGAATCAGTTGCATGAGACTTTGGGTACCAGGCTAGAGTTTAGTACAACCTTTCATCCACAGACAGATGGACAGACCGAGAGAGTCAATCAGATTCTGGAGGACATGTTGAGAGCTTGTGCGCTAGATTATGGATCTAGTTGGGACGATAATTTGCCATATGCAGAGTTCTCTTATAACAACAGTTATCAAGCCAGTTTGAAGATGGCCCCTTTCGAAGCTTTGTACGGAAGGAGGTGCAGGACACCGTTATTGTGGGATGAAGTTGGAGATCAAAAGTTGTTCGGACTAGATCTAATCAAAAACTCTGAAGAGAAGGTTAAGTTGATTAGCGACAGACTCAAGGTAGCCCAGTCCGGGCATAAGAGTTATGCGGATTCTAAACGCAAGGAGACAGTTTACAAAGTCGGAGACAGAGTTTATCTTCATGTGTTCCCACTTCGAGGATTTAAGCATTTTGGAGTTAAGTGAAAGCTAGCACCATGTTTTGTGGGACCATACCGGGTTTTGGAACGTATGGGAGAAGTTGCATACAAGGTTGTCAGAATCACGATTCTGTTATTACGATTCTACGACTTTACGATTCAAACTAACCCCTATGATTCTACGATTTTAGTTCTTAGAATCTACATTTCTACGATTCTGATAGTGAAGATTCTACGATTTGCGATCTTACCATCGAAGCTCCGACCCGATTCAAAATCGCAATTCTGACAACCTTGGTTGCATACAAGCTGGAATTGCCAGAAGGATTGTCAGGAGTTCACGATGTGTTTCACGTTTCTCAGTTGAAGAAGTGCCACGTAGAGATGCCCGATATTTCTCTGAGAGATACAGTGCCACTTGAAGCGATTCTGTTAGACAGTGATTTGAATTATGGGGAGAAGTCAGTCAAGATTCTCGAGTTTTCTAGCCGAGTTACTTGCAGCAAGATTATCAAGTTTTGCAATGTTTAGTGGAGCCATCATACCGAGGAGGAAACCACCTGGGAGCGAGAGGTAGACCTCCATAGAGACCACCCAAACCTTTTTGCTGACCAACCCAAATCTCGAGGGCGAGATTCATCTTAAGGTGGGTAGGTTTGTAACATCCCAATTTTCAATTTGGATGTTATACATAGATCATCATATGCGCATCATATTTATTCTTGCATTTGGTTGTGATCCTAGAAATCTTAAGCAACTCAAGGACCCACGGAGAGAGTTGGAGGTTTCACAAAATTCATATTTCAATTTATTTTCAAATTTGAAAAAGGATCAATTTGATTTTATTATTTTTCTCTCCATTTATTTCCAATATTAAAGATAAACGAGAGAAGATAATATGACTTCTTCAAATTGAGAGAAATATTGGAAAATAAACGAGAGAAGATATTATTTTTCAAATTCAGAGAAATAAAAAGGAAATTTTTTTTAAATCAAATTATGTTTTTTTCTGGTATTTTATTTGCTTTTTTATTTGAATTAGAAAAATATGCATTTTTTCAAAATTGCATGTTTAGACCAAAAAAATGTTCACTTTGTTCTAAATATTCCATTTAGACGGTGAAAATTGTTTTTGGAGTTTTTAGAATTATTTATATTTTATTAGAATTTTTCTTTTTCAGGTGAATTTTTTTTAAATGTTCCCGGACCGAACTGGGCCGTTGGCCCAGCCGGCCCGCAGCGTAGCCGCCTTCTCGCTGCGCTGCGCCGTCGCCTCGCCGGACTCCCGAGGGAGTCCGAGCTCCTCACGCGCTGCCGCTTGGCCCCTTGGCCAAGACGGGCACCCCCCTTTATAACCGCCGCCCCCCGGAAGCCCTCGTCCCGCCCCGCCGCACCCCGCCACCACAGCACCGCCGCCACCGCCTGCCGAAGCCGCGCCGCCGCCGCCTCCCGCGCCACCCGCCAACACCCGCGCTGCTCCGCCTTCGCCCCGCAGCCGCCGGAGCCGCCGTCCCGCCTCGCCGGACTCACCGGAAGCCACCGCCGTCGCCGCTTGTCTTTTTTCGGTTTAGGTATAAAAAACCGTTTGTTTTTTTATATAAACCCTAGATCTATTTTTTTTCATTAGATCGGTTCTGTTTTCATCGTATTATTTATTTAGCGGCCGTTCGTCCGTTTGTCCGTTTTAACGAACATTGTTCACCAGTTAGGTTCAGACAGCGAGCGTTCGTTCGTTAGTCTTTTCTTTTTATTTTATTTTCGCCAGGGACTTATCTGCGATTATTTTTATCACGATTCAGCCCCTTATTTTCAAACTAGTATAACTTTTTACTCGTTTATCCAAATTAGATGAAACCAACGCCAAAATTTTCGTTTTGAAGCCCTCTCTTAAGTTAATCAACATGAACATGATTTTGGTAATGTAAAATTTGACATCAGTCCAGATTAGTAAACGATCTTATTTCATTCGTATTTTGAGTTTCGTTGCTCCGTTTGAGTTGAATCTTTTTGCGAATCGTAGCTAATCACTTATACTTTCTGTTAAGATCTAGTTCACATGTTAATAATGATGTTAGGTTTTGACTCTTGTTAGTTTAAGCCGTTGCTTGTTTCTTGTAAAATTTGGATCTTTTCTCGAGTTTTCTTGTGTTTCGATTGAGTGATTGCTTATGTATGCTATTGTTTGTCGACGCTAGATTACCCTGAGTGCGAATCTTGTTACTACAAATCTCTAGAGCTTGCAGATCGTCATCAAGGCAAGTTACACTTTGATCATACTCTTTTATACCCAGTTTTTACTATGCACTAGTTCTGCTCCACAAATATTTGCATTGGTAGGATTGGGAACATGTGGTTTTGGTTGTAGTATTTGAGTTAGGAACCTAATACCTTTTGATCACCCCGGGAATATACGTTATGCTTATTATTGCTTAGCCATGCTCGTAGACGGGGATTGGATCGTGATTCACACATGGAAGTTTGAGAGTTATTTTAATTTGATAACATTAAGGTGGCAACTTTAATACAAATCTGGGTGGATTGGTTGAGGCACCTGGAGTACCCAGTATTGTCTGTTTTGGAAATCCCCGAGTACCCGTGTGATTATCCTATGGAATGCCACTCAGGCTCAAAGGGACCATAAGATTATTCATGCTAGAAACTTCCGTGTGCATCCACAAGACATTATGGGCTCTGGCATAGTTGAGTAAGTTGCGTGAGCTCTTGAAGAGGTAGACTAGCAGATGTAGAGGGTTGTAGGTGGTACCGTCTACCCAGAGTAGAAAGTTAATGCTTTAGAAAGGCTATGTGTTGATCATCCGATCATGGATGCGGTCGAGTCTTATGGGGAAAAGTGCGCAAACCTCTGCATAGTGTATAAACTAATCATGGTTAGCCGTGTCCCCGGTTATGGACATCTTGAGTATCTAGTACTTGAATCTATTGATGTGATCTCATCACATTACTCTAATTAATTTTGATGTTGGGTTAATGATGATACTTTTAATTGGCATTTGAGTTGGAGGAACCTTGTCAAATAATGGGCAACATGGGAGTAGTTAAATAAATTTATTCCTTTATTGTAGGGAAAAACAAGCTTCATGCAAAACCATGAAACTTACTGCCTCCACCAGCCAAAGATTGCATGTAGATATAGTCTTTGGATTAGCATTGCTTTACAGTGTTACTATGCCAGCATATTCCATGTGCTGACCCGTTTCGGGCTGCAATGTCTTATGTTGCAGACTACTCAGACGACGAATAAGGTGCGATAGGTCATTGTTTTGCACTTAGCTATGTCGTTGGAGTTGATGGACTCATTTACCTTCGAAGCCTCCCATTGTTATCTAGTTTAGATGGCCTTCAACATTGATTTATTTATGTAATCATACTCTTTACGAGGACTCGATGTAATAAGTGTTTGATTGAAACTCTGTTATAATTCGTCGAGTACTATGCATGTCAGCATTATCGATCCAGGGATGACACTGATGCACATAGACTTGACCATTTGAGGTCTGGTCGCTACATTGGAGTAGCAGAAGTCTGGTTTGAGTACAGATTACTACAGAATGTTCTGTTTTTGACAGATTCTATTTTCAATGCATAGTTTGCTTGTTTCCTAGTTTCTGTGGCTTATATTGCTCAATATAAATTGTGGAAATGATATGCTACATTAGGCATTGTGTGGAAACAATTATGAATCTTGTGTTTGACTGTACCAAAAGTGAAATTGTTTGCTCTTTATCATACTAACCAATCTCACAAGGTTCCGTTAAGTTTTGTGTGATGGAAGTTTTCAAGTTTCGGGTGAGATGTCGATATGAGGAGAATAAGGAGTGACAAGACCCTAAGCTTGGGCATTCCCAAGGCACCCCCAAGGTAATATTCAAGGAAGATCCAAGCAACTAAGCTTGGGGATGCCCCAGAAGGCATCCCCTCTTTCGACTCCAACATTATCGGTAACCTCACTTGGAGCTATGTTTTCATTCATCACATGATATGAGTTTTACTTGGAGCGTCATTTTATTTTGTTAGGATTTGCTTGCTGTTATTTAGAATAATGTTCTGCATCTTTTATTTCTTTAAAAATTTCAAGTATAGCATTTGCCATCCTTATTTTAAAAGTCTACTTGTTGCTGTTTGAAAACAGAAAGTTTACCGCTGCTGCAAAAATTTCCAAGAAAATTCAGAATCTGATAAAGTGTCGAAACTTTTTGCACAATAAGCTCTGATAAATTCTCTACAGTTTGGTAGATTTTCATACTCTTTGGAGTTTAAGAAGTATTGATACTCTTGCATTCTTTACAGACTGTACTGTTTTGGCAGATTGCAGTTATGTTTGCATTGTTTGCATATGTTTGCTTGTTTAATGATTCTATTTGAGGATATGAGTATTAAATATGCAGACACATTTAGTATGCAATGTTGAATAATAATTTCTGTTATTTTCTACAATAGAGAATGATAAGGTTTTTTTGCATTCGTTTATACTAACTTATCTCACGAGTTCTTGTTGAGTTTTGTGTGGATGAAGTTTTTGAGATTTAGGGAAACCGTGATATGTGAGGAATTAAGGAGACACAAAAGCTCAAGCTTGGTGTGACACCCCCAATTCAATCGTACACTAATCATACACGCAAATGTGTATGATCAAGATCAGGGACTCATGGGAAGATATCACAACACAACTCTAGACACAAATCAAAATAATACAAGCTTTATATTACAAGCCAGGGGCCTCGAGGGCTCGAATACATAGCTCGATACACAAGAGTCAGTGGAAGCAACAATATCTGAGTACAGACATAAGTTAAACAAGGATGCCTTGAGAAGGCTAGAACCAAAGCAACACGATCGAAGAGGCAAGGCCTCCTGCCTGGGACCTCCTAACTACTCCTGGTCGTCGGTGGTCTTCAAGTAGCAGTATCCGTCAGCGGTGGCATCTAGCTCCAGGGATCCACCATTTGGTTGCATCAATCGGAAAGAAGAAAGATGGGGGGAAAGGGGTAGCAAAGCAACCGTGAGTACTCATCCAAAGTACTCGCAAGCATCAGATCTATACTAAGCATGCACTGGTATCAAATGGAAGGTTTGTATCTGTGGACTGAACTGCAGAAAGCCGGAATAGAGGGAAGGCCTAGCCTATCGAAGACTAGCATCTTCACGCAGCTCCGAGCATCTTGCAGCATGTGGAAGAGTAAAGAATAGCAGTTTAATTAACAAGCATGTTGTAACAACAACGCCGAGAGATCCTTCCTTGACTCCCTGCGAGAAAGCAATCTCGGAGTGTCGGTGTACTAAAGTAGGGGTACCTTAGTATCCCGAACTTGTGCACGGGCAGTCGCAGCACCCAGCGGCAAGGCATGCCGGGCATCCGCCAAAATCCTCCATAGCTCATATTGATGCCATTCAAGAACAAAGTGTCTTGACTGAGAAGACAAGACTCCGGCAAGAGGAGCTTGCCGGAGGGGACAAGGCCCCGGCAAGAGGAGCTTGCCGGGAAGGCCAACCAAGGCACTTCGAAGAACTTGCCGCGGTGCGCCGCACGTCCCGGCAAGACCCGACGAGCGACAAGCTTTCGGGTGCGACAAGACAACGACCGCGGCAAGGCGCTTGCCACGGCGAAGCCACCTCTCTGCGCCCACGCTCCAGCACATCCAACGACGTGTCGCCCCAAGATCGTTCCTGGCGCACGTGGCGGACGGCTGTGCAGCCAAGCAGTGCGAGGTGGCAAGTGGAGATGACGAGAAGGCCATCGTGGCAAGCGGTGGCGCCCCAAACGGTCATTTTCTGCACTGTTTGGCCGAACGGACGGGCATTAAATGCCCTTGTCCCCTGCCGTCGGAGTTAGGTAGGGTGCACTGTAGATAGCAGTTGTACCAACCCCTCTTTTTACATTTGTACCCCTGTCTGCGTTGCCACCTGTCGGTGACCCCTTTAGCCTATAAAAGGAGGCCCATGCGCAACGTAGAGGGGGTTCGACTCGTCCGAAACTACAGAACGCTCACTCCCTCGAGCAAGAACTCAATACAAACACAAAGCAGCAGTAGGAGTTTTATCTCTCCGGAGAGCTCCGAAGCTGGGTAAAATCCCTCGCGTGCTTCGCCTCGATTTGCTCTTCATGCGTCCTCCGCTCCCTGCCGGACCGAAAGGGGCCCTGCCCCATAGGTGCTCATTCCCCACGACATCTTGGCGCGCCAGGTAGGGGGCGTCGAGGTTATACGAACCTGATCTGGTGTTCGCGCGCGCTACATCATCATCTTCATCGACATGCCACCGAAGAAGAAGGCTTCGGAGGTGGCTGGTCCGTCCGCGTCGATTCCACCGCCACCGGAGCAAACGGGCGGTGGGGTAGACGCCGGCGGAGGAACGGGCGCTGACGAAGGAGTTCACGATGCTGCCAAGTCCAAGGACAAGGCTGCACAGACTCCAGCGTCCGTACATGCACCACGCCCCTCTCAGGAGGCGCGGGACCGACAACGTCATGGTACGCGCAATACCATACGTTCGTTGGGTCAAGGCCAAGCTGGTGGATCTCGGGACGCTCAAGATCAGCATGCACGTCAACATGCTGGCACGAGCGCGGCACGGTCGCCTGGACGGGATGCTGCTCCTTCTAACACTGTTAGAAGTGCGAGCATATCTCGCTCCTCGCGCCGTTCGCCGCCGCCACCCAAGACTCCAGAAGAAGCATTGGCCCGAGCCCAACTGCTTCTAGATTACCCTCCAGCGCCAGACAAGATTGACGATTGGAGGGCCACCATTCAGAGCCTCATCGGCTTCACCAACGGCGACACTCCCCGGCAACCGACTACGTCGAAGCCGCGGCAAGACGTCCAAGTGCAAGCCGATGGCGACAAGACTGGTGGGGGCGCGACGACCGTGCACTCCCCGCCCCAAAGGCCAAGATCGCCGACTCGCCGGGTCAACCTCGACACCGACTCCACGGCGTCATCAGATCCGTGGGCTCGTCGTGATCAGCGCCAAGTTCTTCAGGAATGACAACACGAAGACGCTCGCACTCGTATCGAGCGTCGGAGAGAAGCGCGGCATCAATCAGACCAGCGCGCTGGGCCTATTGTCGACATGCATGCGCCAGGGGAACCAAGCGACTTGCCATACGCGGCAGGTTGTCCTGCGTTTACCCGTGAGCTGCGGCAAGTCCAGTGGCCCAGTACCAAGAACTTCAAGCCAGACGTACCCGAGAAGTACGACGGCAGGGTACATCCGTCGGAGTTCCTCAGCATCTACACCATCGCGGTGCAGGCTGCCGGGGGGCGCGACGAGAAGATCCTCGCCAATTACTTCCCATTGGTGCTCAAGCCCAACGTCAGATCTTGGCTCATGCACTTGCCGGACAACTCCATTTCCTCATGGCCAGATCTGTGCCATCAGTTTGTCGGCGCCTTCACAGGCGGCCACAAGCCCCATGGCCAGGAGAGCGATCTACATCTGCTCGCCCAGAAGGAAGGAGAACCCCTGCGCAAGTACATTCAAAGATTCAGCCAGGTGCAGCGCAACATCCCAGATGTCCACCCTGTCGCGGTTATTAGCGCGTTCCATCAGAACGTGCGTAATCGCAGGATGAGGGAGTTGATGGAGATGTGCAAAATCAGAGATGTCAGCGAGCTATATGCTCTGGCCGACAAGTGTGCATGTGCTAAGGAGGGGAGGAAACTCCCCGGAGAGAACGCAGGAGCAGCAGGGTCTGACAGTGAGGATGCCGCCCCGGCAAGGAAAAACCGGCGGCGGAACAACAGAAAGAGAAAAGCTAAAGATGTGCTAGTTGTCGAGCAGTCCGGCAACGGAGGTGGCGCCGAGAAGACCAAATCTGGTAACTCCGGCGAGGCTGTGGTAGCCGCCGACAAGCAGGACGGCTCCGGCAAGCAGTACTGCATGATCCATCGCACCAAGGGCCACGATCTCCAGACTTGCAAGAAAGTTGAGCAGCTTGTTGAACTGCAGAAAGCTGAATATGAGCGGCGAGACAAGGAGAAGGCTCAAGAAGGTGGAGGAGGATCCGGCAAGAAGCGTCCTGGCCGGGGAGGGCGCCGCGGCAAGGCTAAGCAGCGGCAAGGAGACAGGCCTCCCCGTGGCCGCGACAAGGATGAAGACGAAGACGAAGATGAAGAGATGGATGAGGATGAGGCCGACGAGCAGGAGTTTCAGAAAGCTACGGAGGTTTTGTGCGTTGATGGTGGTGCTTCTCTGCATACCTCGCACCGCCAGCTCAAACAGTGGGTGCGAGAAGTTAATGCAGCAGAACCGTCAGTTGAATCGCGCAAGCCTCTGAAGTGGTCCAGCACGCCTATCATCTTTGATGTTGAGGATCACCCTGATCGCATAACTGCGGTCGGGTGCTTGCCGATGTTGGTCTCACCAACTATCCGCAACCTCAAGGTCATGAAGATGCTGGTTGACGGCGGGGCCGGCTTGAACCTGATCTCCTCAGCGGTACTCAAGAAGCTCCAAATCCCCGACAGCGAGCTCGAAGAGACTGGTACTTTCCAAGGAATCAATCCGGGAAGGAGCAAGCCGAAGGGGAAGATCACACTGCCAGTGACATTTGGCAGCGAGCTGAACTTCAGGACAGAGAAGGTCACCTTTGACGTTGCTGATTTCCCATTGCCCTACAATGGGATACTCGGCCGTCCAGCGCTCGCCAAATTCATGGCAGCCTCTCACTATGCCTACAACGTGCTCAAGATGCCCGGTCTAATAAGCGTCATTTCTGTCCCTGGCGACAAGAAAGATGCCCTTATCTGTACCGACAAGATCTACCGGGAAGCAGCAGCCGCAGCAGATCACAGGACACTTGCCGCTGAAGCTCCCGGGGAGAAGAAGAAGACCAAGTCCGGCAAGAGTAGCTCTGATGCCCACTCCGGCAAGCGCACCTCTTTAGAGTGCTGCGCTACCGTCGAGGACGCACCATCGAGCTCCACCGGCAAGTGCAAGAAAGTAAAGACAGCTTCACCAGAGACAAAGAAAGTGGTCGCCAAGGGGGACGGCACTGGTGGTACCTTCACCATCAGTGCCACGCTTGATCCTAAATAGGAAAGCACGCTCGTTGCTTTTCTGCGGGCGAATGTCGATGTGTTTGCATGGCAACCATCTGACATCCCCGGTGTTCCCAGGAAAGTAATTGAGCACCACCTTGCCGTCTGTCCCCACGCGCGGCCCGTCAAGCAGAAAGTTAGAAAGCAAGCAATGGAGTGCCAAGAATTCATTGCTGAAGAGATCAAGAAGTTGGAAGCAGCAGGCCTGGTCAGAGGAGTGCTCCATCCAACGTGGCTGGCCAATCCTGTAGTCGTGCGCAAGGCAAACGGGAAATGGAGGCTTTGTATTGACTTCACTGATGTTAATAAAGCTTGTCCCAAGGATCCATTTCCCTTGCCGCGCATTGACCATATTGTCGACTCCATGGCAGGATGTGATTTGCTTTCATTTCTTGATGCATACTCAGGATATCATCAGATCTTCATGGCAAAAGAGGATGAAGAGAAGACCGCATTCATTACTCCATGTGGCACGTACTGCTTTGTGCGGATGCCTTTCGGACTAAAGAATGCTGGTTCAACATTTGCAAGAGTAGTCAGCCATGCTTTTGAGCCACAGTTGCACAGAAATGTAGAAGCTTACATGGATGACATAGTGGTCAAGAGCAAGGACAAAGAAACTTCGATCCAAGATTTAGACGAGACCTTTGCAAATCTGCGCAAGATCAATCTCAAGTTGAATCCCGAGAAGTGCGTGTTTGGAGTTCCTTCCGGCAAGCTTCTCGGGTTCTTTGTATCACAGAGGGGGATTGAAGCCAATCCCGACAAGATCAAGGCCATTGAGCAGATCGAAGCGCCAAAGCGGGTCAAGGATGTACGAAGGCTTGCCGGCTGCGTTGCTGCTCTCAGCAGGTTCATATCTAAGTATGCTGAGTGCGCCCTGCCATTTTTCAAAATTTTGAAAAAGGCAGGTCCAATGAAATGGACTCCGGAAGTGGAGGCTACGCTACAGGACTTGAAGAGATACCTGTCCTCCACTCCAATACTTGTTGCACCTAACCCACAAGAGAAGTTGCTGCTGTATCTAGCGGCAACCAATCAGGTGGTTAGTGCTGCGCTAGTAGCGGAAAGGGAAGCGGATGATGAGCTAGCGACCACGGCAAGCGAGTCCAGCGGCAAGCAGGGGGCTTCCCCGACAAGCTCTGGTCCCGACAAGGATGGATCTGTGCGGCCACAGGAAGAGAAACAAAAGAAGATGGTACAGCGCCCAGTTTATTTTGTCAGTTCCCTTCTGCAGGGGGCTAGGTCAAGATACTCTGGGGTGCAGAAGTTGCTTTTCGGCCTTCTCATGGCCTCGAGGAAGCTGCGCCATTACTTTCAAGCACACGAGATTACAGTCGTCACTCGCTTTCCGTTGAAGAGGATATTGCAGAATCCAGAAGCAACAGGCAGGATTGTCGAGTGGGCACTGGAATTGTCAAGCTTTGGCCTCAAGTTTGAAAGTACTTCAACTATCCAGAGCCGAGCATTGGCAGAATTCATAGCAGAGTGGACGCCAACACCTGATGAAGAAACTCCGGAAACGAGCATCCCCGTCAAGGAAGCAAGCAAAGAATGGATCATGTACTTTGATGGTGCCTTTTTGCTGCAAGGCGCCGGTGCGGGCGTGTTACTTGTCGCACCCACTGGAGAGCACCTCAAGTATGTGGTCCAGATGCACTTTCCCAAGGAGCAAGCAACAAACAATACTGCAGAGTATGAAGGATTGCTTGCCGGACTCAGGATCGCTGCTGACCTTAGGATCAAGAAGCTCATTGTCAGGGGTGACTCGCAACTTGTCGTCCGTCAAGTGAACAAAGATTATCAGAGTCCGTTGATGGAAGCTTACATTGATGAAGTGAGGAAGTTGGAAGAGCATTTTGACGGCCTGCAGATGGAACATGTTCCGAGAGCTTAGAACGACATTGCAGATGGCCTGTCAAAATGCGCCGCACTCAAGTTGCCTGTGAAACCAGGGATCTTTGTGCTCAAGTTGACTCAACCATCTGTAACACCATCAACCGGACAGAACAAAAAGAGGAAGTTAATTTCTGGCGACTACTTTCCGGCAGAGCTCCCTGAAGCTGCCGCCAGGAAGGTCCCCAAACTCAACACCAAGAATGCTGAGGAGCAGTCTGCTCAGACAAGCCTTAAGGTTTGTTCCGTTGAAGCAGACGCTCCCCGACAAGTTTTGCTCCGGCAAGCTTGCCGGGGAACATCAAGCTCCGACTGAACCGCAGGTTCTTGCCGTAGAAGCTGATGTTCCTGCAGCAGCATTTGTGCCTTTAGTCCTTGTCGTTGAGCCACAGGCTCCGGCATGGGCGCAGCAGATTGTCCGTTTCCTTCAAACAGGAGAACTTCCCGAAGAGCAAGAAGAAGCAGAGAAAGTATCCTGGCAGTCAAGTATGTACCAGTTTGTCGACGACATACTGTACAGAAGAAGATTCAATGGAGTGAAATTGAAGTGTGTTACCCGGGAAGAAGGACAGAAGCTGTTGGCGGAAACACATGGAGGCATATGTGGTCACCACATTGGCGCAAGAGCACTTGCCGGCAAGGCTTTTCGGCAAGGTTTCTTCTGGCCAACAGCCCTCCAGGATGCAACTGCACAAGTAACCAAGTGTGAAGCGTGCCAGTTCCACTCCAAGCAGATACATCAACTAGCTCAAGCTCTCCAAACAATCCCTTTGTCCTGGCCATTTTCGGTCTAGGGGCTCGACATCCTCGGCCCCTTTCCCCGAGCTGTCGGGGGCTTTGAGTACTTGTACGTGGCTATCGACAAGTTTACAAAGTTGCCGGAAGTGGAAGCAGTGAGGAAGGTGACAGCACAGTCAGCAGTCAAGTTCTTCAGGTCAATTGTTTGCCGTTTCGGAGTCCCTAACAGGATCATCACCGACAATGGCACACAATTCACGAGCCGCACCTTCATGCAGTACGTCCAAGATCTTGGCGCCAAGATCTGCTTCGCTTCTGTTGCTCACCCGAGAAGCAACGGTCAAGCGGAGAGGGCGAACGCTAAAGCGCTGCGCGGGCTCAAGACCAGAACTTTCGACAGGCTGCATAAGTGCGGAAGGAATTGGATCGAGGAGCTGCCAGTGGTTCTTTGGTCGATCAGGACGACGCCAAATCGAGCCACTGGCCAGACACCTTTTGCTCTAGTCTACGGAGCAGAGGCAGTTCTCCCCACGGAACTCGTATACGGATCGCCTCAAGTGCTCGCTTATGATGAGCTTGAGCAAGAGCAGCTGCGGCAAGATGACGCGCTGCTCCTTGAGGAAGATCGTCTTCAGGCTGCTGTACGAGCTGCTCGATACCAGCAAGCTTTGCGTCGCTACCATAGCCGCAAAGTTAATGCCAGAAGTTTCGAGGAAGGCGACCTTGTTCTTCGGCGCGTTCAATCCGCCAAGAATTCCAACAAGTTGACGCCAAAGTGGGAAGGCCCTTATCGGGTAAAACGAGTCACTAGGCCCGGCGCTGTCCGCCTTGAGACCGAAGATGGCTTTCCGGTGAGCAACTCCTGGAACATAGAGCATCTTCGTAAGTTTTACCCATGAGGCGCGGTCGCCGGAAACAGCTGTTTCGGCAACCACCTTTTGTACAAGCCTTGCCGCTGTTGCATGTAACCCTTTGTACAAAGCCGGGCGCAGATCCCGTGCATAAATAAAGATCATATGCTCCTCACATCTTGTCAAATTTCATGCCTTTTTTCTTTTTTAGCATGTATTATCTGACATCCTGTGCAGCACTTGCCCCCGGTAAGCAATAACGAGCCTTGAGGCTCCATATCTTTATTTTCTCTTCTTTCTTTTCCTCAAAAGGAAGGTTCCTTCGCCCACAAGTTCACCGGGGGGAAGGAGAAGATAATGATGTGGACCAGGCGTCGTTCAAAAAAGTATAAGCCTTGCCGGAACACGGACGACAGAAAAGCTAAGTTGCCAAAGTTTGAGCGCAATTAGTTTTTAATTTTTTTTAAGTTATCTTCCTTGAACGACCGTGCTTTGTATGGAAAACCTGTGCACGGAGGAACCAACTCATAGCTAGTTGCGCCCTTACTTTGTCTCGAGTCCGCTCAACAACTTAAGTGTGTTGCGGCTAGTTGCGGCAAGGTTTCTTGCCGGAGCCGGCACCGCCAGCAGGCTGCTGATGTTCCGCACTCAGCGCTCGCGGCAAGGGTGCCTGCGCCGGCAAGTTCCCTAAAAGCGTAGGGTAAAAACATACAAAGAAAGGAATCAAGTACAGGAAATAACATAGCAAATACTGCCCAAGATAAAGTTATATTACAAAGGAAACTTGTCGTGGCACTGACTAAATTGTTCTCATAACATAAATGGCAGCGGTAAGGAAAGGAGAGAAAGAGCAGCCTAATCCACGTGCTCGCCGTCGATCCTCCTGACTTCATTCACCTTGTCCACAATGGGTGCGACAAGGGCTTTGAGTTCTGCAAGATCAGCACCCGCCGGTAGCTTCTTGAGAACGTTGGTGAGGTTGAGGTTCTGATTGCGGAAGAGCACCTTCACCAACACCTCGACTCGTCAGCCAGCTGCTTTGGGATCCTTTCCTGGAGTTGCTGGAGAGCCGTCGCCACACCCTTGAAGAAAAGAGTAAGCTTGGCGCTGGGCTGGAGGTTCTCGTCGGAGGAGTACCCGAAGCCCACCAAGTCCAGTTGCGCCAGCTCCTCGTCGATGACTGCAGCGATGTTGACGAGGCCCTCCGTCCAGAGCTCCACCGTAGCCCTGAAGGTGTTTTGAGTCTCGGCGGCCCTCGTTAGCAGCTCCTCGTTGGCCTTGATCTCTTTCTTCAAATCCTCCTCTCGCTTCTTGGCGCCGCCCAGCGTCTCCGTCAGTGTGGCCAGCTTCAGCTCCAGATCAGCATTTGAGTCCTTGGCGGCGTTCAGTTCCTTGCCCTTGTCGGCGAGTTGGACTTACAGATCGCCATGGGCGAGGGCGTCCTTCTCGCGTTCGCGCTGGAGCGCGGCAAGCTCCTCATTCTTCCCTTTCAGATCAGCCTCCAGCTGTGTCATCTTCACCTCCAATTCCTTCTTGGCGGCCTCGGCAGCTACGGCAGCGTCCTTCGCTTCCTTGAGCGCCCCGCCAAGTGATTGCTCATGTGCGGCAAGCTCCTCCTCTGGGCTGTCCAGATTGACTTTCCGCTGTGTCAATTCACCTTCCCGGGTGGACAGCTCTTCAGCGGCAAGCCTCTGTTGCTCCTCAGCTTCTGCCTTCTCGAGGAGGAAAGCCTTCCGCGCCTCGACAAGCTGCGCCCTCTCCTCCGCAATGGACCGGAGGGCCTCTTGGTTGCGGCTCTAGAGTTCCTCCACATGCTTCTCTATGTCAATTCCCGCCCGTGCGATAAGCGCTTCCCGGGACTCCAGCTTCGCTTGCCGGGCGCGGTAGAGCGACACCAACTTCCGGAGCAGCTGCTCCTCTTCGGACTCGCCACTGCTGCTGCTTGGCGCGTCAACCACTGTCAGCCCTGCAGAGGCGAGCACCTCTCCGTCAAAAGCCTCTCCCTCGACCGGAGCCCTGGAGCTCGACGCCCAGGGAAGCTTGATGAAGACACCCTCGCCGGCCTTCAAGTAGGCACTGGGCTGGGGCTCTTTGGAGCCCGGTGCTGCGTCAGCAGCAGAGGGGTCGGCGGTCGGTGTAGCGCCTTGCGCTCCTGCGCCCTCGGGGTCGTCAGTACGATCGCCGGACCCCTCGCCAGCTCCTGCGCCAGCAGCCTTGGCGGCCTCTTCGCCAGCGGGATCGTGAGCGTCGGCCTCTTCCTCGGCAGCGGCAGCATCCTCAGTGTTGCCGCGTGCGTCCTCCTCGCCGGTGGCCTCAGTCTCCATCGGGTCTGTGGAAGGGGGATCTGAAGACGGGAAGAGGAAGGAAAAGTCAAGCAAACATCCAAAAAGAAGACCAGAAGAAGAAGAACCCAAGGGAAAATTTCCGACAAGGAGGGTTACCTGTGCTGGGCTCTGTGACCATGGGCTCCACCACCGAAGGCTCGCTGGTCCCATCCCTTGCCGGGGACCTCTCCCTTGCTGGAGAGCGCTCCCTTGTCGGAGAATCGCCCCTTGGCGGCGTAGTTGAAGCAGATAGCACCTCTGGAGCGGCTTCTGGTTGCTCCTGATGGGCCTGCTCTGCTCCTACACAAGCAAGTCAACAGTCAAGATGTCAACAGAGAAAGAGCACCCATGCGCGCCCCACAACAGGAAGTGAACAAGTACTTACGCTGGGGGCTGCGCTGGGGGCTGCTTCGGGGAGAGGTTGCCGGGTCCGTCAAGGTGGTCTCGGATGCGTCCTCTGTTGTCGCGGCAGGATCATCCTCGATGACCACCACGGGGACCTTGGCCCTCTTCGCCGCTCTCTCGGCCAGAGTCCTGAAAAGGAACGAAGTTCAGAAGGAAGCAGATTAGATACAAGACAAGAAACAGCAAGAAACGAAGAAGTATAAATACAATAGGAAGAAAGTCTTACTCCTCCTCCTCGTCTTCCTCCTCGTCGGAGTCAGGTACCCTTTCTACGTGACGAGGCGGAGGAGTAGGCTCCCTTGGGCGCTTGGCGGGAGCTGTAGCAGGATCAGGAGTGGCGGCCCGAGAAGACCCCTCTCCAGTTGCCGGCGCGGCATGAGATGCTCCCGTGTCAGCGGTGCTTGGCGCGGTGGAGCGTGTCCCACGGCGCTGCGGCTGTTGGCCCGTCTGCCGCCCTGCTGTGTCTCCGGTCCTGCGGAGGCGCCTCCTTGGTTGAGCTGGGGGCTGCGCTGAGGGCCCCGTCTGCGGCAAGCTACTCGAAGATGGCTGGCCACTTGCGCCCCCGGCAGGCTCGCTCGCCTCGGCTTCGGGCTCCCCCTCGCCAACGACCTCCCCGCCAAAGTCCTCTCGGTCGGCAAGGCTTGCCGCCTCGGCCGCCTCTGCCTCCTCCAACGTGAAACCAAACTCGCCCGCGGCGGCGGCTGCCGCCGCCTCTTCTGCCCTGGTGGCGATGTACTGCATCTCGTCGTCAGTGGTGTCGGCGGTGAGGAGCCTCTGCTCATCAGCACAGACTGCTACCTCCACCAAGCCGTCGAAGAATTGCCGCACGACGTCGTCGGAGGGCTCCCGCCAAGTTGGGATAATCCCGTGCGAGTCGCACTCCGGCATCATTGTGCGGATGCGATCGAGCTGGGAGTTGTTGCACAGGGGGATGACACCCTGCGGCAGCCTGAACCACTCCGGGTGGTTGGGGTCGTGCTTGAACAGCTCCTTGAGCATCCCGTCCAACTCCAAAACAGTGAAGTTAAAATTGAGGCCTGGGCGCAGCCTCATGATATCTGCCGGGCCCCCGAACAGCCAGGCGGGCCTCCCCCTCTCCTGCAGAGGGGCGATGCTGCGGCGAAGGAAGTCCGCACCAACGGCCCCTACAGTGAGCCCGGCAAGCCTGAGTCGCAGAATCCGGGTGGTGGCGATCTTCAACTTAGCATCATCCACCGCCAGAGCGCTCAAGTCGCCGCCGCGCACCACTCGGGTTTGGCGCAAATTGGTGAATGGCTGCAGATCTGCGTCAACAATCCAACACCACTCCGCTCTCCACTCATGCCACTTGCTGCGGAGCTCCCCTTCCAGATAGACCTCCTTCTTGCCGGCCCTTGAGATCCAGGCGATCCCGCCAGACAGGGGCTCTCCTTTCTCGACTCGGGGCATGAAATAGTGGCGGAAAAGGGCTACGTTGGGGTAGATTCCGACGAAGTTCTCGCAAAGATGCGTGAAAACCACCATGGTCAGAACGGCGTTGGGGGTGAAGTCGAGGAGATGGAGCCCGTACGTGTTCATAATGTCGTAGAAGAAATCGGAAAAGGGCGGGCAAAGCCCGCAATAGAAGAACAATGGGAAGAAGTAGTACCCTTTTGGGCACCGCTTCGAAGTAGAAGCTTCGGCGGAGAGTGTCTGCGTGCGCGGATGCGCCCGCGTCTCTGTCGACCAGAAGAGATAGAACTCCTCCTGCAGCACCTTCGGGGTGAGCTCGGGGGGGAAAAGTGCTCGCTCCTTGCGCAGCGTCTCGGCCGACTTCGCACTCTTTCCGGTCTTCGGAGCCATGGCGGAAGCGGTGGAGGAGGGCGGCGGCGACGGGCGGCGGAGCGCTGCTCTCTTTCGGCTTCGGAAGCGGAGGGGAGCGGCGGAGCTTTCTGAGGAAGGAACCGCAAGTGGCGAAGGTGGGGGAACGGCCCCTGTTTCCCCTGCATATAAAGAGGGGAGGCAAACGTTACGCCTTTCTCGATTAAAGAATTGCCCATGATCCCTCCCACGACGCCGCGTTCGACGCGTGCCGTTACGGGAGGGCGCGGTGGATACGGAACTAGATTTGGTGTGGACCCAGGCCGCGTGTGCCCGTGCCCTGTTTTGGGCCTGGCCCAACAGCACTCGGCACCGTGTATGGCCCAGGCCCGGGGGCTCCTATCGGTGTACTAAAGTAGGGGTACCTTAGTATCCCGAACTTGTGCACGGGCAGTCGCAGCACCCAGCGGCAAGGCTTGCCGGGCGTCCGCCAAAATCCTCCGTAGCTCATATTGATGCCATTCAAGAACAAAGTGTCTTGACTGAGAAGACAAGACTCCGGCAAGAGGAGCTTGCCGGAGGGGACAAGGCCCCGGCAAGAGGAGCTTGCCGGGAAGGCCAACCAAGGCACTTCGAAGAACTTGCCGCGGTGCGCCGCGCGTCCCGGCAAGACCCGACGAGCGAAAAGCTTTCGGGTGCGACAAGACAACGACCACGGCAAGGCGCTTGCCGCGGCGAAGCCACCTCTCTGCGCCCACGCTCCAGCACATCCAACGACGTGTCGCCCCAAGATCGTTCCTGGCGCACGTGGCGGACGGCTGTGCAGCCAAGCGGTGCGAGGTGGCAAGTGGAGATGACGAGAAGGCCATCGTGGCAAGCGGTGGCGCCCCAAACAGTCGTTTTCTACACTGTTTGGGCGACCGGACGGGCATTAAATGCCCTTGTCCCCTGCCGTCAGAGTTAGGTAGGGTGCACTGTAGAAAGCACTTGTACCAACCCCACTTTTTACATTTGTACCCCTGTCTACGTTGCCACCTGTCGGTGACCCCTTTAGCCTATAAAAGGAGGCCCATGCGCAACGTAGAGGGGGTTCGACTCGTTCGAAACTACAGAACGCTCACTCCCTCGAGCAAGAACTCAATACAAACACAAAGCAGCAGTAGGAGTTTTATCTCTCCGGAGAGCTCCGAAGCTGGATAAAATCCCTCGCGTGCTTCGCCTCGATCTGCTCTTCGTGCGTCCTCCGCTCCCTGTCGGACCGAAAGGGGCCCTGCCCCATAGGTGCTCTTTCCCCACGACACGGAGCCACATATCCATTTCTAGTTATATAAGATCAGGATATAAGTCTAAACGTCCATTACCGTGGACACGGTATTCGAATATATATCTTCCCTGCAGGGGTGCACCACGTTACCCAACACGCTCGATCACTCTGGACGGACACACCTTTCTGGGGTCAATGCCCGCCCTCAGAAGATCAACACGTCGCAGCCCTACCTAGGCTCAACAGAGAGGTCCCCGCCGGTCTACATCCTAAGCACTCCGCGGTCTTGGGCCCATCGCCCGCATCACTCCAGGTCGTTGTGTGCAGGGTGGATACCAGCACCGCCTCGGATGTCCAGCACGATCTGACCGTGCCACAATGCTGAACTGGACGTCTGACAAAGCTTCGGCTGATATTGCGACGTCGAGGCCCATATCTATTCTCGCGTGGTGGTTAGTGCATAAAGGCCAGAGGCCAACTCAGAACAAATACCCAAACCTATTAGTGCATTGGGGGATCGCGGAAATGAGCAGAGACTCACGATAAGATGACCCCGTCGCCCCGTCTCATGGACTTACGGCAAGGGCCCAGACTGCCCGGTCGTGCCACGTGGAAAACTCGCGGGTGCTCAACGGGCCCGCCCGACTTTCACATCAACTCGCGGGTAACCCTCAGGGCCGACCCGACTTCAACAATGGTCTCAAGTAAAGTCCGGGTAATCGTGTGTCCAAACATCAAGGGGAAAATCCGAGGAATCACCCCCGGTGGATTCCACTCAATGTAATCATCAAGGTGAATGTAAGAGGGACCACCCTCGAGGTTCACACTTGAGGTGTTGAACGACAGAGCCGTATCAGGAATGGTGAAAGAGGAAATCACCCTCGATGACCACGACCGAATAGCTACACCACAGAATTATCATCAGGAGTGCGTTATGAGGGATCACCCTCGGCACTCGATAGTAGCTCTACAGAGTCGATCAACAAAAGGGGTGTGATGTGATGTGAGGTGTCGGGCTCTGGTCGTCGATCACATTGATCGAGGCATCGATGATGAAGCATGGGTAACAAGGACAAGGTGGGGGTCACTGATGGATCACTAACCAACCTATACTAAGCAGTTTAGGATAAGCAGGTAAGGTACAATGAGCAGGTTACAAAAGCAGGCTATGCATCAGAATAGGAGCAAACAATAACAATAGCAAAATCTAATGCAAGCATGAGAGAACGGAATGGGTGATATCGGGATGATAAAAGGGGGGGCTTGCCTGGTTACTCAGACAAGAAGGAGGGTCGTTGTAATGCCCCGGATACAATTTTCCATATTCGTAACTCCAACTCTTGCCGTTTCCGGAGATGCGATATGTTATTTTTCTTCGTGGTTGGGTTTTTGTCTTTTGTTTTGCATTTTGTTCTTGCCAAGCATCTCATCTCATGGCATCACGTGCATTGCATCCGCATGTTTTCATAAAACTTGCACCCGTTCGTAGTTGCCGCATCCCCCCTTGCCTTCGTTGACCGTTCCGAGACCAACCGTGTTTTCGTTTCCCTCTTGTCAAACCACCTAACCTCTCTACAACCACCGACCCCCTCTTTCGTGCGTCCAAAAACTTCCCCGAACCCGACCCGGACTTTCATTACCGATGGGTTTAGATCATCCCCAAACATCTACAAAACATCTCCGTTTCTTATTTAGACTTTCCTAACCTATCTTTTCTCGGCCGTCGGATTTTGATCGAATGATCCAACTCCTCTCTTTTCCCATATATATATAGTCTACCCCTAGTCCATTTTGGACCAAACCCTATTTTCTAGGGATCCTCCTCCTAGCCGCCACTCTCTCTGGTTCCCCTCGGGATCACCAGCGATCCAACCAGTGCCTCCCCTGGTCTCCTCCTCGTTTTCCCCATCGACCCAATCCCCTAGCTCCTGCCGGCAATCGAAGCCACCAACCAGTGCAGCCCCAGCCCCGCTTGATCTGGATCGAGCCGAGGCAACAGCCTCTCGCCCGAGCATCTCCTCCGTTTCTGTCGCTGCCGGCGACAAGCCGCAGCTCGCCGGGGCATCCAAACGCCATTGGCAATGAAGCAACCAGGACCCCGTCGCCCTTTCCCCTCTTCTTCTCCTCCGCCCCTCCTCCCTCTGGTTCTCTCCCTCGTCTCTCATGCCTCTCCCTCTCTGTACCAGGAACATCCATGGTTGGCCGCAGCTCCCTCCTCTCGGTCCATGGCGCCCTCGCCCCGAGCGGGCCCGGCGCCGCATCGACCACGGCCAGGCCATGCCCCTGCTTCCTTGTCTCTCCCTTCGTTCTCCTCCTCCTGTCGTTTCTCTCGCTCTCTCCCTCTGTCGCTCAAACTCTCTGTCTTTTGAATAGAGACGTGTGACGCCTACTTCAACGTCGCCATGGCCTCGTCTCCGGCCAGATCGGGCCGTCCCCAACCTCCACCTCGTCGCCCACGCCGTCGCCTTGCTCCACCCTCGCCGTCGTCCCGCAGGTGAGCAGCACCAGCAGGTCGTCCTTGCCGCACCAGCTCCCTTCCCCTTTCTCTTGTTCGCTGAAGCTTCCGCCCTCTCACATGACCCCTTCTCTCGTTGTTCTCTGTTACAGCGCCCGGTTCCGCACCTCCCTTCGTTCCTTGCACCGCCGCGTCGCCGGAGCAGGAGCTCCATCTGCCGCCACACCCTGCATCGCCTGAAGACGCCGCCGCTGCTCTGCTTCCTGACGAGCAGAGGACGAGGCGCCCGTTCGCCCGTGGCTCGCGTTGACCGCGCCTTCGGCAAGTCCAGCGCCAGCTTGTGCCTGGGCCACCTCCCCTTCGCCTGTTGACCGGAGCGCAGCTCCTCCCCTCCGACTGGGCCAGAGCCCATGGTGAGCAGATCCCCAGCGCCACTCCTCTGTTCCTACTTGGGCTTGGCCCGATTCTGCTACTGCTGCTGAGGTCCTGCACCCAGTAGTTTCGGCCCATCTCATGTTTTTTCCCTGGACGATTTTGCGATTTAAACCAGTGCATTAATAATTACAGAAAATGCCATGATTTTAAATTACTCACAACTAAATAACCATGCATCGGATTTAAACATGTCATATATGTAACTTGCTCAGTTTTTCATGCACTTTCATAATATGCCACTTTCATGCATGTTAAAGATGTTTAAGTTGCTGTTTGCATTAATTTGCTAAAATGCCATGTTAAAATGATTTATTTCATAACTAAATAACCGTAGCTCCAATTTTAATAAACTTTATATGTAAATGGGGTGGGAAAATGCCTAGTTTAACATGGTGCACTTTATTTTCCTGTTTAACAACAATAACATATGTTTTAGGGCAGAACAGTGCCAAATTCGAAATATGCATATGAGGATTTTCCGGAATTGTTGTTTGTTGTTCCGGCCTCATTTAAACTTGCCTAAATAGTTAGTTTTATTATGTTTCACCTCTTGTCATGTTTAACAACATTTAATATTGTTGTGTGCCTAAACGGGAGAGAACTAAATAACTTGAATGTGGTATTTCGTCAATATGCAACTCGTTGCATATTGAGCTCCACTTAACTTGTAGTATTGTTTGTTGCACTTTGCCATGCCATGCCTCTTCAAACCGGACATGCATCATACTTGTTTGTGCATCATGCCATGTTTATGCTTGTGCATTTACCATGTTGTTTCCTTCTTTCCGGTTGTGCTTCTTCTCGATAGTTCCTGTTTCGTGGCATTCGTGAGGATTCGTTCGTCTATGCTTTGTTCGAATTCGCCCGTTCGTCTTCTTCATGGACTCGTTCTTCTTCCTAGCGGGATTTCAGGCAAGATGACCGCTACCTTGGATCTCACTACTATCATTGCTATGCTAGTTGCTTCGTTCTATCGCTTTGCCGCGCTACCTATCATTTGCTCTTCAAGCCTCCCAATTGCCATGAACCCCTAACCTTTGAAACCCTTCCTAGCAAACTGTTGTTTGGCTATGTTACCGCTTTGCTCAGCCCCTCTTATAGTGTTGTTAGTTGTAGGTGAAGTTGAAGATTGCTCCATGGTGGACAGGGTTATGTTGGGATATCACAATATCTCTTATATTAATTAATGCATCTATATACTTGGTAAAGGGTGGAAGACTCGGCCTTATGCCTGGTGTTTTGTTCCACTCTTGCCGCCCTAGTTTCCGTCATACCGGTGTTATGTTCCCGGATTTTGCGTTCCTTACGCGGTTGGGTGATTTATGGGACCCCCCTGACAGTTCGCTTTGAATAAAACTCCACCAGCAAGGCCCAACCTTGATTTTACCATTTGCCTCACCTAGCCCTTTTTCCCTTGGGTTTCCGGAGCCCGAGGGTCATCTTTATTTACCCCCCCCCCCCATCGGGCCAGTGCTCGTCATGAGTGTTGGTCCAACCTGTCAGCCGCCGGTGGCCACCAGGGGCAACTCTGGTATGGCCTACCAGATGTTTGGACAATCCGGTGTGCCCTGAGAACGAGATATGTGCAGCTCCTATCAGGATTTGTCGGCACATTCGGGTAGCTTTGCTGGTCTTTTTTTACCATTGTCGAAATGTCTTATAAACCGGGATTCCGAGACTGATCGGGTCTTCCTGGGAGAAGGTATATCCTTCGTTGATCGCGAGAGCTTATCATGGGCTAAGTTGGGACACCCCTGCAGGGTTATAAACTTTCGAGAGTCGTGCCCGCGGTTATGTGGCAGATGGGAATTTGTTAATGTCCGGTTGTACTTGACACCGGATCCAAATTAAAACGAATCAACCGCGTGTGTAGCCGTGATGGTCTCTTTTCGGTGGAGTCCGAGAAGTGAACATGGTTTTTCGATTATGTTTGACGTAAGTAGGAGTTCAGGATCACCTCTTGATCATTGCTAGTTTCACGACCGTTCCGTTTGCTCTCTTCTCGCTCTCTTTTGCGTATGTTAGCCACCATATATGCTTAGTCGCTGCTGCAACCTCACCACTTTACCCCTTCCTTACCCATTAAGCTTTGCTAGTCTTGATACCCATGGTAATGGGATTGCTGAGTCCTCGTGGCTCACAGATTACTACAACAACAGTTGCAGGTGCAGGTTATGTGATGATCACGACGCGAGAGCGATGTTTGCTTGTTTTGGAGTTCTTCTTCTGCTTCTTCTTCGATCAGGGGATAGGTTCCAGGTCGGCAGCCTGGGCTAGCAGGGTGGATGTCTTTCGACGTTTCTGTTTGTGTTTCATCCGTAGTCGGATGTTGCTCTTATGTATTGTGATGTTGTATCTATGTGGCATTGTATGCCTTTTGTATGTATCCCCATCTATTATGTAATGTTGATGTAATGATATCCACCTTGCAAAAGCGTATCAATATCCGGTTCTATCCTTGGTGGGACCTTCGAGTCTCTTTAGGATAGTATCGCATATTGGGCGTGACAAGTTGGTATCAGAGCCTCGACCGACCATAGGAGCCCCCTTGATTGTTGACCATTGTTGAGTCTAGAAGAAAACTATTTTGAGTCTTAGGATTATATATATCAGAGAGTAGGATTCTTTTTACTCCTCAGCCCCCTTCATCGCTCTGGTGAGGACTCTCGACGTAGATGTTTTGACTTTCCTCTTCTCAAATTTCATTAAATTTTTTTAGGATCACGCGGGTATCTTGGAATCGTTCCGATAGTCTTGTGACGAGAACATTGTTCTTGGTGCCTCATGACATTTAGGGGTTGTGGCAGTGTCCCGGGGAGTTGAGCTCCGAGGTGTTGTCGTCACAATTTTATCGTTGCAGTTCTGGAATACCTGAGTTTTGTCGACATCGAAAATCTCTTTTATGCAGTTGTTGGTGAGATAACCTCGACGCCACCCAGTACTGGGGAGTTCGGGAGTATTGCCATAGCTCGTATAACGGATGCTTTTCGAAGGTTGAGGTACACGATTTCCGGAGTTTTCTTGGTTATGTGTTGACGGATGGATACAGCTGGATGTAGGGATTGTTAGTTTGGGTGAGATATATTGCTTCCCCTGTATCCCCAACACCAGATTGCATAACCAGAAAGTTTCGGGAGTTTATAGGTGGGAATTCAAGTAGCTCCTAGAATATCTTTCCGACAGATGCATGATATGGGATTGGGTAAATCTCTATCATATGTATTTGTTCCGGCTTATTCTGCAAGCCAAATCCTTTGTTTTGTTTTGAGTTGTGGTATTTGAGTTGCTTCAATGTCAAGTGTTGATTCCATACCTTTCAAGCGGTGTTCTCATATTTCTATGGGAGTACTAATCCTTCTTGATCACTGAGGTTGTCATGTCAACTCTTTTCCAACCGGTGTGCTTCTCTTCAACTGGATCCGATCATTTCAACATTTGTGAGATCAATTCTAAGATTTTCTCAACGGTGTTTGTTTCAACCGTCCCAAGTTGCCTTTGTTTTCCCGCCCTCCCACCCTTTTCTTCAAGGACTAAGATTTCTTAATCATGTATCCTTTTATTTGGGGAAGTCTCTTCATTCTTTTCTTTCAATGTTCTTATCCGGTGATTTCCCATGAAGATGTTCAACAGTTTCAAGTTCATCATCCTTCATTGTTGTTTCTTCTCCGGTGGATCCAATTCGAGCTTTCGATATTCATCATATTCCTTTCCTTGTTTCTAATGCTTTCTCATGCCGATGCACCTCTTAATCATTCATTTCTTCCTATTCATTTGTTTTGGAGTGCTGAAGATATCTCACAAGATTTGTGTTTCCATTCTTAATCCGTTCAAGCTATTTGGAGATTGTTATCTCATTCAAGCCATTTAATTCAACCGGTGCAATCTCTCTTTAAAATCATTTCCAACGGTGTTTTCTTTTGAGTGGGCCCTAACCCACAGGTTTTTTCCTCAGGATCTTACCTGACTCTTCTAATTCCCCCGGAGTTATTCTCAATTCTTTTTAAGTGTGACGTAAGAATGGATTTCATCAGTCAGATGCCTTTCCAAGATCGATTTCAAATTATTTCATTGTTGGCTCAACCTCTTTGTTTTTTTTCATTCTCCCGGAGTATCTCAACAATTCATGGTGGTGTTTCTCGTCGTCATTCTCGAATTTCGAAGACCGAAGAAGAGTTCCTCTTAAATCCTTACCCGTTCTTCCAAAGAAGCGTAGTTCAAGCTTGATGTCATCCTCTCATAATTGTTTTCGATTGTGGAAATTCTTTTCACTCATCCGGAGCATTTCATGAGTTGTTTCCATTTCTTTCCTCCGAAGGCCATCATGTCATAATTCTTCATTCTCAGCTTGTAGCTATCGTTCTCCAAATCTTACCGGTGAATCGTTCCAATACCCTCTAATCAGTTCATGATCTCTTCATTCTCATGTATCTAAATCCCCTCAAGTATCTTCATTCATTTTCCAATTCTTCCCGGTGAATTGTGCCTTTGCTACGTTCATTTTCAATTCTTACGGTGGTTTGTTCAAGATTTCTCTTCCTTTGTTATCGTATCAATTCATTCGTTCTTTCATTGTTTCAATCCTACCGGTGGTTGTTGAAGACCTTCCTCAAGTTTGCTCTATATCTCTCTTAATCCCTCAAGAAGAATAAGTAGTATGCAAAATCCATTGCTTGCCATCAATTTAATTTGATGAAGGATAAGCATACAATAAATCTTATTCTTATTTCCTCGAGGTGATTGAATTCTTTTCTTTTAGAGATTGTTCATGATGAAGTAATTCTCGTCTCTAGTGTTTCATCTTTTTTTTTCCGGAGTTCCAAGTTTTCTCGGTTATCTCGTCGCGAAGCTCCTTCTAAATCATCACAAGGCTTCACCTTGTGCTTTCAACTTCTCTTTCTTTTTATCATCTTTTTATTACCAGAGTTCTTCATGGCGGCTCTACATGGTGGTTCGTCAAGGATTCCTTTCATTCTTCATTTGTTCTTCAAGACTTCTCTCGAGGTGATGATCCGCCAAGCTACACCTTAAATTAAACATGGTTCTCAAACATGTTTTGTTTTGGGGAGTTCAAGTATTCTTCGTCTTGCATTCCGAAGTGCCATTCTCTCTATCTTATCTTTTGAGATGGTGTTATGTCATTCTTGATAATTTCCCTTCGCGTTTCATGATTCACAAGTTTTCAAGAGTGACATATTTAAATCCATCATTTTCTCTTTGTTCAAGAGATCTTTTCAACCATCAATCTCTTCTTTGGAGTTATCTTGGTATAGATTTCACCTAAAGCCTTCCCTAAGGAATGTTGCTATTTGTGGTGCTCATCAATGATCCGAGTTTTCTCCTATCCTCTCGGCGAAAGAAGTTTTCATCTCTTCTTTGATCTCAAACAAGCAATTGTTTTTCGTTAGTGGCAGAATTTCACCTCTTAGTCTTGGGATGTTTTCCATAAGCCCACTACGAGCTTATTCGTTTCGTTGTTGGTTTTCCAACAACTCCGTTATAACCTTGGAAGGGTGCTTTCCAAGATCATTTGTGGCAGAAGTTGGCATTTTCTTCTCCATTCTTTTATTCCAATGATCTATCTTCTATTCTTTCTTCCGAAAGCGTGGTGATGTTGCTCTCTTCACTCATCATCTCGAATTGTGAGGATCGTGTTCTTTTCGTGCTTATCCATTTAACCGGAGTGTCGTGTCATCTCTTCAAGTTCTTTCATTTTATCAAGTTTTCCTTCTTCTTTCAGTCGGAGTGCTGCCCAAATTATATCAATCTTATTCCTTCTCTATCTAGTTTTAATCAGAATGTTTTCAATATCTATCTTATCACTAAACCTCTTGGTTCTCGTCGTATCCCTTGTTCCTCTTTTCTAACGGAGTGTTTTCAACTTTGTTCATCTTCGTTGTTTTCTTTCTTTCATTTTGTTCAACCTCTCAAGGTTCATGGTTTCACTCGTTTGTCGAAGAAGCAACTTAGTTTACCTCTTATCTTCCTCTCCGTTTCTCTCCGGTGCCATCCTAGATCTCGGGACGAGATCCTCTCGTAGTGGTGGAGTGTTGTAACACCCCGGATACAATTTTCCATATTCGTAACTCCAACTCTTGCCGTTTCCGAAGATGCGATATGTTATTTTTCTCCGTGGTTGGGTTTTTGTCTTTTGTTTTGCATTTTGTTCTTGCCATGCATCTCATCTCATGGCATCATGTGCATTGCATCCGCATGTTTTCATAAAACTTGCACCCGTTCATAGTTGCCGCGTCCCCCCTTGCCTTCGTTGACCGTTTCGAGACCAACCGTGTTTTCGTTTCCCTCTTGTCAAACCACCTAACCTCTCTACAACCACCGACCCCCTCTTTCGTGCGTCCGAAAACTTCCCCGAACCCGACCCGGGCTTTCATTACCGATTGGTTTAGATCATCCCCAAACATCTACAAAACATCTCCGTTTCTTATTTAGACTTTCCTAACCTATCTTTTCTCGGCCGTCGGATTTTGATCGGATGATCCAACTCCTCTCTTTTCCAATATATATATATATATATATATAGTCTACCCCTACTCCATTTTGGACCAAACCCTATTTTCTAGGGATCCTCCTCCCAGCCGCCACTCTCTCTGGTTCCCCTCGGGATCACCAGCGATCCAACCAGCGCCTCCCCTGGTCTCCTCCTCATTTTCCCCATCGACCCAATCCCCTAGCTCCCGCCGGCAATCGAAGCCACCAACCAGTGCAGCCCCAGCCCTGCTTGATCTGGATCGAGCCGAGGCAACAGCCTCTCGCCTGAGCATCTCCTCCATTCCCGTCGCTGCCGGCGACAAGCCGTAGCTCGCCGGGGCACCCAAACGCCATCGGCAACGAAGCAACCAGGACCCCGTCGCCCTTTCCCCTCTTCTTCTCCTCCGTCCCTCCTCCCTCTGGTTCTGTCCCTCGTCTCTCATGCCTCTCCCTCTCTGTACCAGGAACATCCATGGTTGGCCGCAGCTCCCTCCTCTCGGTCCATGGCACCCTCGCCCCGAGCACGCCCGGCGCCGCATCGAGCACGGCCAGGCCATGCCCCTGCTTCCTTCTCTCTCCCTTCGTTCTCCTCCTCCTGTCGTTTATCTCGCTCTCTCCCTGTGTCGCTCAAACTCTCTGTCTTTTGAACAAAGTTCGTGCACCGCCTACTTCAGTGTCGCCATGGCCTCGTCTCCGGCCAGATCGGGCCATCCCCAACCTCCACCTCGTCGCCCACGCCGTCGCCTTGCTCCACCCTCGCTGTCGTCCCGCAGGTGAGCAGCACCAGCAGGTCGTCCTTGTCGCACCTGCTCCCTTCCCCTTTCTCTTCTTCGCTGAAGCTTCCGCTCTCTCACACGACCCCTTCTCTCGTTGTTCTCTGTTACAGCGCCCGGTTCCGCACCTCCCTTCGTTCCTTGCACCACCGCGTCGCCGGAGCAGGAGCTCCATCCGCCGCCGCACCCTGCATCGCCTGAAGACGCCGCCGCTGCTCTGCTTCCTGACGAGCAGAGGACGAGGCGCCCGTTCGCCCGTGGCTCACGTTGACCGCGCCTTCGGCAAGTCCAGCGCCAGCTTGTGCCTGGGCCACCTCCCCTTCGCCCGTTGACCGGAGCCCAGCTCCTCTCCTCCGACTGTGCCAGAGCCCATGGTGAGCAGATCCCCAGCGCCACTCCTCTGTCCCTACTTGGGCTTGGCCCGATTCTGCTACTGCTGCTGAGGTCCTGCGCCCAGTAGTTTCGGCCCATCTCATGTTTTTTCCCTGGACGATTTTGCGATTTAAACCAGTGCATTAATAATTACAGAAAATGCCATGATTTTAAATTACTCACAACTAAATAACCGTGTATCGGATTTAAACATGTCATATATGTAACTTGCTCAGTTTTTCATGCACTTTCATAATATGCCACTTTCATCCATGTTAAAGATGTTTAAGTGTTGTTTGCATTAATTTGCTAAAATGCCATGTTAAAATGATTTATTTCATAACTAAATAACCGTAGCTCCAATTTTAATAAACTTTATATGCAAATAGGGTGGAAAAATGGCTAGTTTAACATGGTGCACTTTATTTTTGCTGTTTAACAACAATAACATATGTTTTAGGGCAGAACAGTACCAAATTCGAAATATGCATATGAGGATTTTCCGGAATTGTTGTTTGTTGTTCCGGCCTCATTTAAACTTGCCTAAATAGTTAGTTTTATTATGTTTCACCTCTTGCCATGTTTAACAACATTTAATGTTGTTGTGTGCCTAAACGGGAGAGAACTAAATAACTTGAATGTGGTGTTTCGTCAATATGCAACTCGTTGCATATTGAGCTCCACATAACTTGTAGTATTGTTTGTTGCACTTTGCCATGCCATGCCTCTTTAAACCGGACATGCATCATACTTGTTTGTGCATCATGCCATGTTTATGCTTGTGCATTTACCAAGTTGTTTGCTTCTTTTCGGTTGTGCTTCTTCTCGATAGTTCCTGTTTCATGGCGTTCGTGAGGATTCGTTCGTCTACGCTTTGTTCGACTTTGCCCGTTCTTCTTCTTCATGGACTCGTTCTTCTTCCTAGCGGGATTTCAGGCAAGATCCGCTACCTTGAATCTCACTACTATCATTCCTATGCTAGTTGCTTCGTTCTATCGCTTTGCCGCGCTACCTATCATTTGCTCTTCAAGCCTCCCAATTGCCATGAACCTCTAACCTTTGACACCCTTCCTAGCAAACCGTTGTTTGGCTATGTTACTGCTTTGCTTAGCCCCTCTTATAGCGTTGTTAGTTGCAGGTGAAGTTGAAGATTGCTCCATGGTGGACAGGGTTATGTTGGGATATCACAATATCTCTTATATTAATTAATGCATCTATATACTTAGTAAAGGGTGGAAGACTCGGCCTTATGCCTGGTGTTTTGTTCCACTCTTGCCGCCCTAGTTTCCTTCATACCGGTGTTATGTTCCCGGATTTTGCGTTCCTTACGCGGTTGGGTGATTTATGGGACCCCCTTGACAGTTCGCTTTGAATAAAACTCCTCCAGCAAGGCCCAACCTTGGTTTTACCATTTGCCTCACCTAGCCCTTTTTCCCTTGGGTTTCCGGAGCCCGAGGGTCATCTTTATTTACCCCCCCCCCCCCCGGGCCAGTGCTCGTCGTGAGTGTTGGTCCAACCTGTCAGCCGCCGGTGGCCACCAGGGGCAACTCTGGTATGGCCTACCAGATGTTTGGACAATCCGGTGTGCCCTGGGAACGAGATATGTGCAGCTCCTATCAGGATTTGTCGGCACATTCGGGTGGCTTTGCTGGTCTTGTTTTACCATTGTCGAAATGTCTTGTAAACCGGGATTCCGAGACTGATCGGGTCTTCCTGGGAGAAAGTATATCCTTCATTGATCGCGAGAGCTTAACATGGGCTAAGTTGGGACACCCCTGCAGGGTTATAAACTTTCGAGAGCCGTGCCCGCGATTATGTGGCAGATGGGAATTTGTTAATGTCCGGTTGTAGATAACTTGACACCGGATCCGAATTAAAACGCATCAACCGCGTGTGTAGCCGTGATGGTCTCTTTTCGGCGGAGTCCGGGAAGTGAACACGGTTTTTGGATTATGTTTGACGTAAGTAGGAGTTTAGGATCACCTCTTGATCATTGCTAGTTTCACGACCGTTCCGTTTGCTCTCTTCTCGCTCTCTTTTGCGTATGTTAGCCACCATATATGCTTAGTCGCTGCTGCAACCTCACCACTTTACCCCTTCCTTTCCCATTAAGCTTTTCTAGTCTTGATACCCATGGTAATGGGATTGCTGAGTCCTCGTGGCTCACAGATTACTACAACAACAGTTGCAGGTGCAGGTTATGCGATGATCATGACGCAAGAGCGATGTTTGCTTGTTTTGGAGTTCTTCTTCTGCTTCTTCTTCGATCAGGGGATAGGTTCCAGGTCGGCAGCCTGGGCTAGCAGGGTGGATGTCTTTCAACGTTTCTGTTTGTGTTTCATCCGTAGTCGGATGTTGCTCTTATGTATTGTGATGTTGTATCTATGTGGCATTGTATGCCTTTTGTATGTATCCCCATCTATTATGTAATGTTGATGTAATGATATCCACCTTGCAAAAGCGTATCAATATGCGGTTCTATCCTTGGTGGGACCTTCGAGTCTCTTTAGGATAGTATCGCATATTGGGCGTGACAGTCGTCGTCGACGTAGTCGAACACAGTGGCATTAGCAGCGGTCTCGGGGTCTATCGGAGAGAAGAGGGGGAAGAAACAGTAAATACATGCAAACATATGCACAACATGATTATAAGCGGGGCTAGTGGTGTTCGAACGCGGTCCTAGGCGATACTGGCGAAGGGGAAAACATCCGGAAAAGTTTTCCCGGTCCCGGACGTCTGTCAGACAAATGAACCGGAGGGGAAAGTTTGCAGGTTCACTATGTTAGGGACGTGTGGCGGATGAACGAACCGCGTAATCGGATTCATCTCGTCGTTCTGAGCAACTTTCATGTTTAAAACTTTTTCATCCGAGCTACGGATTATTTAATATGATTTTCTAAAGTTTTAACAATATTCTAAAATTGATTTAATTATTTAATTCCAATCTAAATAGTGCTGATTCTATTTATACACAGCAAAAGCTAGCCATTGAGTATGACAGGTGGGGCCAGGGGCCTTGTTCACCAAATCAACATTTGACTAGTCAACAAGTGAATAGTGCAAGTGGGTCCGCATGTCATTGATTAGATAATTTTGCTTAATTAACAGCGGGGCCCATTTATTAGAGACTCAGTCCTTTTAGTTCAACTAGTTAAAGCTAATAAACAGAGTGGACCACTTGTCATTTGTCATTATACTAATTGAGCACTAAAGTATTAGTACTAACTAAGCCTAGGCATAACTAAATAAGGGCCGGCCAGAGGCATAACCAGCCTCACGACTTGGCACCAACGCACCAAACATGGGCACTCGGCCATGGCTACAGCCACATCCGAGGCCAGTGCACGAGCAGCCAACAGTGGCAGTGGCTAATAAGGGCAGCGGCAGCACAAGCTAGCAAGCAGCAGCAGTACGGCGGCAGCGGCAGCGCGCAGGGCAGGAGGCACTAGTAGCACGCAGGCGCAGCAACTAGCGGAGCAGCAGCAAGAACAGTAGACGCGAGCACAACGTTAAGGAGCAGCAGTTGGGCGCACTGGCACGCGTACGTAGGCACAGCTGGGCATGCTAGGCGCGGCCAGGAGCAGCAGCAGTACACGGGCGCGCGAGCTCTAGCGGCCATGGCAAACGGAGCTCATGGGGCGGTCACTACGTCGACGGGAACTAGAGGGAAAGGCGGGGGATCAGCGCTGCTCACTGCGGGAGGGCTGATGGCGAGCTCGTACGGGGCCGGAGACGACCCGATGCGACGACTTGGGGCGGCGGGATGGCGGAGGCCGAGGCGGAGGGAGCCGCCCGATCCGGCGAAGGGGAGCTGTTGACGCTCAAAAGTGGCACGGTTAAAAAGAGTAGCTTGAAGCTATGTCAAGATTAATTCAAACTTATTATTGAAAGTCACCATTTGATGGCTCTCCTCAAGATAATCAACGTAAATGTGAAGTTGGATCAAAACGGAGCTCAAGTGCAAAAGATATGCCAATTTCGGAGATACTCGTGTTGACATCAGATTAAAGAATGGCATGTAACCTAATTAAGATGGCCTCTGATGGAAAAAGATACAACTGCAAAGTCCTTCGTCTCGTTGAAACGGACGATTTTGATATAACGATCGTCCCCATCCGAGGTTGTATGCAAAAGTTATAGGCAAAACCGTGCGCTGCACCAATGTTGGCCGGATCATCCGGGCCGGGGTCCGGATCATCCGGGTAATTGAAGCACTAAGATTCCAGAAGGTTGGCGCTGAAGCCGGATGATCTGGGTCAACTCCAGGATGATCCAGGTAAAGGCCAGACAGTCCGGACAATCGTCCGGACGTCCGGACAAGTTTTTCTGCTGCAGATATTAGAAAACAGCCAGAAACTCCCTCCAGATTACCTCAGATCAAAAAGTGTTCAACAGCAAAGTTGTGTGCCTCGTCGGGGAGGTTGATTTTCATATAAAAATCATCTTAATCCGAGTTCGTATGCAAAAGTTACAGCACGATTAGTGGACTACTGTCAGAAATCTGGGCCTGGCCGGATCATTCGGGCCTAGAGCCGGACATCCGGGCCGGAGGTCGTGAGAAGTCCGAATTTGGTTAGATTTTGATGATTTGGACGACAAGGCAAGTCCTTTTCTTGTACGGTAAGTCCATCCGCCTCTTATATAGACAAGAGGTGACGGCCAATTGAACAACAACACACAATCGAACAAATCTATCTACACTTTTTACCTTTACTTCTTCTGCCTTGTTTTTCTTCTTCCTCGTTCTTCGTTCGTTCTTCTTGTTGCAGGGCGATGAACCTCGAGGCCCTAGGGGCGATCAGGTCGACCTAGGGCAGCCCATAGCCGCCGCGCGCCCTGACGGGGTCCCTCCCGGGCGTGTGGGGTTTCGGGTGCTCAAAAGCACCCGCCGGATTGTCTTGCATACCGCGCTTCCGGACGGGTCTCCTTCAACGTGAGCTGCGGTGCATCACCCTCGGTGTTGAAGGTACACGGTGACGTGTTCGTGTGCGAACACACTTTTTGGCGACTCCGCTGGGGACGAAGCTTTGAACGGTCACCGGCCCGTTCTTGCTACGAAGAGATCGTCATCAAGAAGTTGTGATCTACAAAGGTAATATGAACACTCAATTCTCCTTTGTAGATGCAAATAATTCATATGTTGTTGCTAGATCGCTTAATGAGCATAATGTATCGGCTAGCCCTAGTTTCATCAATCATGCATCTAATTATGTGCAAGGGCCGATGCAACAAAATCTCCATGATTCTACTTCACATAATTTTAGCAACATGCAACATATGTATCCCAACTCCCATGCATCGGCAACCCCACAAATTTATATGCCGATGAATAACATAATGAGTTCGGTTAATCAAGTTGAGACACTCTATGTAGGAACTTCCAATGGTATGCAACAAAGTGTTTCAAGTTTTTATTCATCGGCAAATAACTTGCAGTACGTTAATCCAAATGTGCCGGTGGATAGGGGAATTGGCCATGTTACTACTAGTTATTTGGCCAATTACCCTCAAACATCATATGCTACACCTAATGCTACTAATTTTTTGGCACCATACACAACTGTTGATGTCCATAATTCGGCTCCGCACCTTCATGGTAATGGCCGAATAAGTGAAACTTCTGCAGGAGCACAAATGCCTTCACCTACTACCGTGGCATATCATGTTCCCCCTACACAATTACAGAATTTCGGCAACATCTCATTACCAAAAGAGTCTAAAAGCATTGGGGGGCAACCATATCCAGACTGGGTAATTGAGAACAAGCTTACATTCTCTTGGGATTTGTGCAACTCTATCCACCAGGAACTAATAGAAGGCGGGAAGCCTCATGATTTTGCTGCTGTAAAAGCTAGAGTTGTGCAAATGATGCAGTCCCCCAGTGTTGTACCATCCAGTGTACCACCTAAACAATCGCAAAGTTTCGGCACCTCATTGCTGAAAGAGTCTCAAAGTATTGGGGGGCAATCTCATGACGAGTGGATGGAAATTGAGATGAAAAAGTTTAAAGCTCGCCAAGCTGAGATGTGGGCTAAAATTAGACGAGAGCGAGAAGCCTTGCAAATTCAAGGTAATGATGCACGAAATCAAGAAAAAGATAATGACAAGGTGTTGGGGAGCCATCCAAAGACGGAGCAAGATGTTCTTCAAGTGGCACCACCATCATGCTCTCCCAACATATTTGAAGAGGTATGTTTAGCAAGTAATTTACATATTTTCAGATTTGGTCAGAACTTTATTGTTGATACATCTATTAGAAAAATCCTCATAAGTAATTTTGAAAGACCAATGAAGAAGGGTAATTTACTTGTTAGCAATAAACTTGTTATGGAACATATCGGTCAACCCATTACGCCATTTATAAAGACCGATATTGACTTATTGTTACAGCCACAGCTTTCCCCGTTGCTTTATCTAAAGTTCACATCTAGTTGGGTAGCTTTGCTTATTTCGTACTTGGCTTGCACTTGGTCTCAACTGAGACATGTATGTTCTAAATATCTTCGTTTCAGAAATTTAAAGCCAAGGTTAAATTCTATTGAGAAAACCGACGCTAATATAATATCTTATCCAAAGACATCGGAGATAGAGTGGAAAACACAATGCATAGACAAATGGGGAGATTACAAATCTGAACCATTCGTTTGCTTATCTCCAAAGCCGTTCAAACAGCAAGATCGGATAGAAAACAAGAAGTATACCTTTAATTCAAGCATGTGTGATCAAATATTTGATTTGTTGCTGAAAAATAATTACATTACAATTCTTGATCACCATGTTAAGCCATCAATCCAAGGACGAATGTATTGTAAGTTGCATGATTCGTCCAAGCATAATTTTGAGGATTGCAACATGTTTCATCAAATGGTTAAATCGGCCATTGAAAAAGGACGATTGAATTTTGTTGAAACACCAAGAGATGACTAGTCTATTCAAATTGGTCTCGATGGCAGAAAGTTTTTGCATCGGCTACTTCAAGCCGATCCATTTAAAGAGGAGGTAAAAACTGCAGGTGATGGGGTCAAGCTTTCAAGTAAAGAAGTTGTTGAAGAGCATAATGAACATAATTTTGAGGGCGAGAATTCCATCGAAGCTACAATGGAGACGCCAAGCACTGGGGGGCAACAAGCAAATCCAATGATTGGTGCAAGCACAACCAAAGGAAACAAAGGCCGAAATAAGCGCAAGTGTAAGAGATCAAAAATCACCTTCGCTGAACTATTGGATAAATATCAAAAGAAGAGTGAAGAGAAGAATGCTTATCGGCCAAATCATGCAAAGAAACCAAGATCACCACCAAGGCGCAAATATGAGGATTGGTATTGGCAAAGTGATAATTTTAATGCAACATATTCATATCCTTATTTTGGGCCGCCAATGCCAATGCCGTGGATGCCTCCCTATGCTCATATAGATACATATTCATCATGGGACAGGTATGATACAAGGGCACATTCTCCATCTTATTTTAGACCATCTCACCAATATTATGCAGCTCCAAAAAGATCAACATCTGAACAATCACATGTTAAAGACCGTTTCAATCATAAGGAATCGGTCCAGAGCTCAAGGAAGAAGAAAGAGGTGGTCAAACAAGTTTACCGCGTTAAAAGAGATGGTCGTAAGAGTGTTACTTCAGATTTGATCTCAAATGAAAAAGAGCCAATGAAAGTGTTGACATTGGCTACTAAAGGCAATGAGATGGAGCAACCAATTATTGAGAGTCAAAGTGCCAAATCTGAAGAAAAGAAGTTGAGAGTGCACAAGGCCGAGAAAGAATTGCCATCGGTCAAAACAGAATCACAGCCAAGATGCCCACTCGGCTTATCGTATTGGCAAAAGAAGGAATTACAAAATCTTAGTGCACAAGAGCTGAGAAAGAGGAACATGGCATGGGTTCCCAAGAGGGTCAATCATAACAAAAACGATGTGCATGCTTCAATTGCAACAAGTACAATGAAAGTGAAGAAATAGAAGGATGGAAGCAACAAACAATTAAGCCGAAGGTGTGCATCACAACATCAAAATCTTCGGTTAGCACACCATCCATTTTCTTCAACAATGCCATTGATGCCTTCACCATGGAATTCATCCACAGGTATGATCAGTTACCCTCCATGGACTTATTTTGATCCATGGATGCAACATAATTTTCTATATCATGACAGAGTATTACCAAATCAGTATACATTTGGTTAGTTACATTTTTGTTGCTAAGACAAAGGGCCGAGATATTTTATTGCTATTTTATTTGTTTATTTCGGCTATACATGCTTTAATGGATGAATTCTACATGGACCTCATGATAATGGCCGATACTTAACTATCATCCTAAGAAACTATCCGATCATGGCCGGTGTGAAATTCTAACATCGTCCTTAGTTCAATTGGAACCGAGCCAAGGTACATGTTAAGTGATATCAGCCTTGTCTCTCTAGTACCATGGAGATTATGTTTTGATGGTTGAATTCACAATGCCCAAGGTGTTGGTGTTGTTTATATATCTCCTTATGGTGCAATTTTATGAAGCCTCATGCCACTTAGAATTTTTTTGCACAATTAATCAAAGCCGAATATACATTGTTATTCGGATTGAATCTTTTACATGCTATATGGCTATACATATTGAGGCTTTCAGTGATTCATTATGAGTAGTGCAACAAATATCCAAGGGTTATCAATGTTTTGACGAATCACTTATAGTTTATCATGAGGCATGTCTAGATGCAAAATTTACCTTGGGTTGCTATAAAATTGTTCATATTTCTATACATGACAATTCGAAAAAGTTGGCACAACAAGCATCCGGCTACTATGTTAATCATGGTGTGTTGCATTTCTATCAATAGCCGATGCTTAGTCTCGTCAACATAGGTAAGGCCGAACCGAAGTCCACCGCTTCGGCCACTAATATTGTTTTTATGCAGGTAAAAGTGAGGATTGGAGAAAGTTTATTGTTGATTATCTGCAAAGTCCTAACAAAAGGGTGAACAATATGGTTCGGAGGATGACCTTGAGATACATATCTATGAAACTTTATCATCGAGTTGTTAATGAAGTTGAGAAGGTTTCGCCAAAGCTTGCATCAAGGATTCAAAAAAATAATGGCCGATATATAATTATCGCCCTAAGCATATAAATGGCCGATGGAGTGTTGACATCATCCTTAGAACCAACACGGTGCATGTTATTTTTCGGCACACTAGCTTTGCCGAAAAACAGGGGGGCATGTGTTGATGCTTAAAAGTGGCACGGTTAAAAAGAGTAGCTTGAAGCTATGTCAAGATTAATTCAAACTTATTATTGAAAGTCACCATTTGATGGCTCTCTTCAAGATAATCAACGTAAATGTGAAGTTGGATCAAAACGGAGCTCAAGTGCAAAAGATATGCCAATTTCGGAGATACTCGTGTTGACATCAGATTAGAGAATGGCATGTAACCTAATTAAGATGGCATCTGATGGAAAAAGATACAACTGCAAAGTTTTTCGTCTCGTCGAAACGGACGATTTTGATATAAAGATCGTCCCCATCCAAGGTTGTATGCAAAAGTTATAGGCAAAACCGTGCGCTGCACCAATGTTGGTCAGATCATCCGGGCCGGGGTCTGGATCATCCGGGTAATTGAAGCACTAAGATTCCAGAAGGTTGGCGCTGAAGCCGGATGATCTGGGTCAACTCCTGGATGATCCGGGTAAAGGCCGGACAGTCCGGACAATCGTCCGGACGCCCGGACAAGTTTTTCTGCTGCAGATATTAGAAAACAGCCAGAAACTCCCTCCAGATGACCTCAGATCAAAAAGTGTTCAACAGCAAAGTTGTGCGTCTCGTCGAGGAGGTTGATTTTCGTATAAAAATCATCTTAATCCGAGTTCGTATGCAAAAGTTACAGCACGATTAGTGGACTACTGTCAGAAATCTGGGCTTGGCCGGATCATCCGGGCCTAGAGCCGGACATCCGGGCCGGAGGTCGTGAGAAGTCCGAATTTGGTTAGATTTTGATGATTTGGACGACAAGGCAAGTCCTTTTCTTGTACGGGAAGTCCATCCGCCTCTTATATAGACAAGAGGTGACGGCCGATTGAACAACAACACACAATCGAACAAATCTATCTACACTTTTTACCTTTACTTCTTCTCCCTTGTTTTTCTTCTTCCTCGTTCTTCGTTCGTTCTTCTTGTTGCAGGGCGACGAACCTCGAGGCCCTAGGGGCGATCAGGTCGACCTAGGGACCCCCATAGCCGCCGCGCACCCTGACGGGGTCCCTCCCGGGCGTGTGGGGTTTCGGGTGCTCAAAAGGACCCGCCGGATTGTCTTGCGTACCGCGCTTCCGGACGGTTCTCCTTCAACGTGAGCTGCGGTGCATCACCCTCGGCATTGAAGGTACATGGTGACCTGTTCGTGTGCGAACAGGAGCTCCCGGGCTTGAACCAAAGGGGGAACTGACGCATACGACGACGACCGTCCTCCTGGACGCCTCCAGGCGGCGCGGGGCAACTGGTGGCCGGGGAATCGACGGGGAGATGGCGACGATGGCGCTCGGCCGTTTTGGGGAAGATGGAGCGAGCGAGAGGAGGGAGAGAGCGGGCAAGTGGGCGAGTGTGTCAGGGCCCTCCCCTAACCCATATGGGCTTGCCTCTGGACATCATATGGGCTTGCCTCTGGATATCACATGGGCTTGGCCCGGCTGTGAATCCTCTAGCCGCTGCAGCTACAAATACTTGGGCAAAAGCAACGAACAACGGATCCAGTGGATCACGAACCCGACGGTGGCGGCACCCTCCCTTCCCCTACCTTCCTTTCCCCAATTCGTGTATCTGTGATCCTGTAATCCACCATTGCTACTTGAGTTCATCTGTGAGAGTGATATATCGAGGAGATATCGTTAGGTTGCTAACATCTGGTATTCAGAGCCAGTAAATTTCACCCACCACCACCTCCACTGATTCATCCGTTCCACCGGCGACGACGCCATGCCTGCTGACTTACCATTGGAGTGGGATGCCATGTCTGTCGAGGAGCAGTTGTTGTGGTATCTCGAGAGATTATGCGTGAAGGCGGAGGAGATGAGCGCCGTGTTGGGTGTTGCACGGGTGGGTGACCCTCCCATGGTCACCTCGCTTGTCGATCCGGCGGCTTCAACCACGATGCATGCCTCGTCCGCGCCCGTCCCCGACGTCTCCTGCTCCACCACCAAGTCCCAGGAGGTCCTCGAGGTCATCCACGACACGGCCCCTGCCTCCATCGAGATGGCGCACATCATCTGTTCGATGAAATGCTTGGACGAGGTCGCCACCACCAAATTTGGCGACAAGGGCCATGATGCCCCTACTGCCATCCTTCTCAAGCCAGCGGTCGACCTCAATGACATCACGCCCACCCCTCCAATGGCCAAACCGGAAGACCAGAAGGAGTACCAGGTTGTTGCGACCACGCCCCGGGCTGTCGATATCACCAACGATGTCCAACTTGCCACCCCTGTACCTCCCATGCTCTCGAGTTACGACCCTGACAACAACTGCGACGACGTTGCTGATGCGTCCCTGATTTTGTTGGTCGTGCACCCGGCGAAATCAGTGCCTTCGGTTGTCCTCGTCCACGGCAAAGCCAGGGTGCAGCCAATTGCACGCACAGAGCATCGACCACATGGCGTTCATCTTGTGATGCCGGGCAAATGCTTACTACTGCCACCATTGCGAAAGGAAATCAAGCAGCAACCATGGCCACCCCCTATTCTAGTGCAGATTGTTGAGGAGGGTGTTGTTCTCTTCTATGACATCCCTCAAAGTTGTTTTACTGATGATTTTGGCTATGAGTGGTGGCCACCTGACCACCAGCCGGTTAACTATCAAACAGAGCTTTCTTTTGCAGTACATCCAGATGGAGAACCGTTCTTGAACCATGTCTGGGATGTCTCGCCGCACACAAGGCACTAGGGCCTGCTGCTAAGGCCGATACCGGGGCCATCGTTTCTAGCAGATCATATTGCAGAGGGGAATGAGATTCGACCAACTCCATGGCCATCATTTGCAGTCAGTGTGCCATCAGAGGTTTGTCATTCTAGTGTTTCCCATTGGAACTTCTCAGTGACTACTTCTGTTCATCGCCTTCATACATGGACATTCAGGGCACATCCATTTCAGTTTGCCCGAGTGCTTGACATGGGTTTGACTAGTAGCAGCTTTCCAATGGAATCATGTCATGTTGGAGATCTTGTGGGCAATCACCATAGACACTGCATACAGAAGAATTATTCTGGTGATCTAAAGCTCCCTAGAGAATCCTGGAGGTACCTACAAATTGTACAGTGGAAACCATGTCAGCCTGAGCAGGAATGGAGGTTATCTATTTCAACTAAGCTACAAGGTTATGACATACCAGGTGTGGACCGTGAGCTCGAAACAAAGGCACGGCCACTGTTCGAGTTCAGTCAAGAGACGACCCAGCTGAAGCATCCGTGGCCATCATTGTCATGCAATTGCCAAGCAGTACAGGTTTTGAGCATGTCAGTGTTGTATCTCTCGAGTGTGCAGTTGAAACTATCTCCCTCTGAGAAGGCCTTTTCTGCATTTCATGCTCGAGATGTACATCCAAGGTTTGGGCTCAGTCAAAAAAATATTCAGCTGAAGCTAGCAGGGCCACATTTTTCCTGGGATTGCTGAGCAGTGCAGTTTCTTGTTATTCATGAGAAGTTGACTAGTCGTTTGTGCCATGAGCAATTGTGGAGCACTAAATACCATGTGTGTAAAACCCAAGAGCGGCTGAACTTATGTGAAAATCACGTTCTGGAGAAAGCTACTACTTATAATATTCCTTGGCATGAGAAATTGCAGGGGGGCATGAAGACCATGAGCATGCCAGTAAATTGGTCATTTTTGGCTCAGAGGGAATATAAGAGGAGTGGCCATCTTGTTAAGAAATGTAATGCTAAGCAAATACCTGGGGGTTCCAGAGCTAGAATTCACCTAACTGTACTACTGATCACTTTTAAGTGTTGCCCCCCATTTGGTGCAAAAATGCTTGGTGGAAATGCCTATCACTTGCTTATGGTACAGATCATCGCAGCCCTTTTGAGCGATTTACCAGCGAAATCTATTGGAGCTGAGTTGCAGCAACATGTTACACTGCCTGGGAATTATTTTGCAATGTTTCGGCCGAAGTCCCCAAGGCCACTTCATATCATAGTTTTCGCTCAGGTGTCTTTGCTCAGCAAGCAGGCCATAGCTGAATCTCTGCATGACAAGACGTCCCCTGGACACTGATTAAATTTGAGGTTCTTGTGCTACCTAACAACAAGTCATCTGTGCTAATTTCCTTTCTTTCCACAAGAAAGTGGAGCGTATTAGGAGGCCCATCGCAAGATGTTGCTGAACTAGATGGTATGGTGGGAAAGGTGTAACGAGTGTCTCATATGGGCAACCCCATTCATCTGTTCGTTGAGCAACAAATGTCACTACCTGACCCTGACGACAACACAAGCATGAATAACATACAAATTGCAATTATGCACAAGTCATGGGACCCCAGGAGCATTACCATGCCAACTTCTCATCTTCAGCCGTCAAAGGTTACAGTGGCAATGGTCTTCAGCAAGGAAGCACGAGCCGTGGGTGGAATGGTGCCTTGTACCCTCTCTGGTCAAGAGCATGCTGAAAGAAGGGGGTTGAAGATCCTTATGTCGATGCTCACCAGCCATGAAGCACAAGCCATGAGTGGTATGTCATTCTCTCAATGCTGGTATGAAAAGCATTTTCAAGGAGTGGGGAATGTCATCGCGGTCGTTGTTGCTGCTGGCTTGGTGCAAGGCTACGTCGACCACAAGTACTACATCAACGTCTACAACAACAACTTCCTCGACATCTCCTTCGTTCAGGTCGCCATCGGCCACGACTACTACAACCTCGTCGTTCAAGTCAACCCCGACTTCGACTACCACCACGACATCAAGCTAGTCAAGGAACACCGAGTGCCATGGGATCCGGGCGGTTCTCAACGTCGTCGTTCAAGGGGCAAGGACGATCGAGTGCAATGGGATCCGGGCGGGTCTCACTTGGGGGCAAGCCGAATCTCAAGAAGGGGGGATGCAGGGCCCTCCCCTAACCCATATGGGCTTGCATCTCGACATCATATGGGCTTGCCTCTGGACATCACATGGGCCTGGCCCGGCTATGAATCCTCTGGCCGCTGCAACTACAAATACTTGGGCAAAAGCAACGAACAACCGATCCAGTGGATCACGAACCCGGCGGCGGCGGCACCCTCCCTTATCCTACCTTCCTTTCCCCAATTCGTGTATCTGTGATCCTGTAATCCACCATTGCTACTTGAGTTATATGTGAGAGTGATATATCGAGGAGATATCATTAGGTTGCTAACAGAGTGGGTGCGGTGGTAGGTGGGGGAGGGGAGACCGAGGAACCGGAGGGACGCCCTTATCCCCTCATGCGTCGTTGCCGGAAACGGGGTCCGGCGGGAGCACGCCCCCGCTTGGTCGACTTCCCCAGTAGCGAGGTGGAAGGCGACCGAGGGGGGAGCTGGTCCGACTGTTACCGGGTGGGCCGAGGCCCACTGGGACAGGGGGCTTCCCCTTTTTTTCGGTATTTTCTTTTCCCTTTTTTTATAAAGAAACTTTTTCTGTTTTCTTTATTTTAAAGCAGTTAAACATTTTATAATTTTTTTGGCTCCTCACCAATATTATTCAAAGATTAAATTCAACAACTTGAACATTTTAGTTTTCATGCTTGACAAAATTTAAATCTTGACTTCAGACTTTGTTTTGAATTTGAATTGTAACATGGATCAAATGAGGATTAGCAACAGTAATGTGATGACATGGCACCATTAACTTGGGATTAGTGTAGCATAAATATTCGGGCTTTACAATTCTCCTCCAGTACAAGAAATCTCGTCCCGAGATTTAGGAGGTAGAAGGAAATAGCTCGGGGTATTCATCACGCAGGCGATCTTCGCGTTCCCAGGTGGCTTCGTCTTTAGAGTGATGCGACCACTGGACCTTGAGGAACTTGATCGCCTTCTGACATGTGTGGCGTTCAGCTTGGTCGAGAATGTGGACCAGATGCTCTTTATAGGAGAGGTCCTGTTACAACTCGAGCACTTCATAATCCACTACTCTGATTGGGTCCTTAAAGCAGTGGCGAAGTTGTGACACGTGGAACACATCACAAACCTAAGAAAGGTTTGACGGAATCTCCAACCGGTATGCCACTTTTCCATGCCTTTCGAGAATAGTGAAAGGACCAATATAGCAAGGAGCTAGCTTGCCCTTGATCCTGAAGCGGTGTGCACCCTTCATTGGTGTGACCTTAAGATAAGCCTTTTCACCAGGTTGATAGACCATGTCTCTATGATGACGGTCATAATTACTCTTTTGACGTGACTGAGCAGTTTTGAGATTCTCGCGACTGACGCGGACTTGTTCTTCGACGTGTTGGATAATATCCGGACCGAAGAGTGGACGTTCCCTAGTTTCTGACAAGTTCAGAGGTGTTCGACACTTCCGTCCATATAACACTTCGAAGGGGGCCATCTTCAGACTAGCTTGATAGCTATTGTTGTAGGAGAACTCGGCATATGGGAGAGATTCCTCCCATCTCTTGTCGAAGGAAATAACACAAGCTCGAAGCATGTCTTTGAGAACTTGATTGACGCGTTCAACTTGTCCCTGAGACTGGGGGTGAAAAGCGGTGTTGAATGACAGATGAGTTCCCATAGCTTCTTGGAAACTTGCCCAGAATCTTGAAGTGAATAAGCTGCCACGGTCTGAGTTGATTACCAGCGGAATACCGTGAAGTGAAACAATTCTGGACATATAGAGAGTTGCCAACTGACTAGCAGTGATGGTTTCTTTGACGGCCAGGAAGTGTGCAACTTTGGAAAGCCGGTCAATGACGACAAGAATGGCATCATTACCTTTCTGTGATACGGGAAATCCAGTGACGAAGTCCATTTCAACATGGTTCCATTTCCATTCAGGAATAGAGATAGGTTATAGAGTTCTAGCGGGCCTTTGGTGTTCTGCTTTGATACGACGGCAAACGTCACATTCAGCAACATAACAAGCAATGTCTTGCTTCATATTTGACCACCAGAATCTCTGACGAATGTCTTGGTACATCTTGGTGCTACGGGATGAATAGACAAAGGCGTATCATGAGCTTCTTTCATAACTTCCTAGTCATATCCAGGTTTTTCTCCTTACACGGCACCACTAGGCGGCCTTTGAAGTACAAAGTGCCATCATCAGCAACAGTGAAGAATGAGGGCTTTCCTTCTGCGAGGTAGCGTTTAATCTTCTCAACTTGAGAGTCATATCCCTACATTCTCTTGATGGAGTCCAAGAGATCTAGTTGGACAGCCAGGGTATTGAGGGAACCCTGGGAAACAACACGGAGGTTCATCTTGCGAAACTCCTTAGGAGGGGGAGCGAGTGCACCAGGAGGAACAATATGGAGGTTCAACTTCCTGAATTCTTCAACAAGCGAGGGCTGAACTTTTCGAACCTCGAGGTGATTGCAATATGACTTTCGGCTCAAAGCATCAGCCATTACATTAGCCTTGCCTGGTGTATAAGAAATGCCCAAGTCAAAGTCTACTACAGTCTCCATCCATCTCTGCTGACAGAGGTTCAGGTCTGGCTGGGTAAACAGATACTTCAGACTTTGGTGGTCGGTGAAGATCTCGCAACGATTACCGAGAAGGTAATGTCGCCATTGTTTCAGTGCATGTATGACAGCAGCAAGGTCGAGGTCGTGAACTGGATAGTTCTCTTCGTGAGGGTGCAACTGACGAGAGGCATAGGCAATCACTCTGCGCTCTTGCATTAGGACACATCCTAATCCTTGTCGTGAAGTGTCATAGTAAATGACGAAATCCTTCTTAGTATCTGGCGGAACAAGCACTGGGGCAGAAGTCAGCTTGTCTTTGAGTGCTTCGAAACTTTCCTAACACTTTTCTGCCCAATCAAAATTGACGACGTCAATAGCTGGCGAGTCCGAGAAAACTTCTGACTTGCTTGACATTCTTCGGAGGAGTTCAATCGAGAATGGCCTGAACTCGCTCTGGGTTGACGGCAATACCATCCTTGGAGATGACATGCCCAAGGTAGATCACTTCGGGAAGCAAGAATTCACACTTGGAATACTTAGCATATAGTTGATGCTCTCAAAGTTTTTCCAGAACAAGATGAAGATGTTCAGCATGTTCCTCTTTGTTCTTGGAGTACACAAGGATATCATCCAGATAAACCACGACGAACTTGTCGAGGTATTCCATGAATATATAGTTCATCAGACGAGAGAAGGTGGCTGGAGCATTTGTCAAGCCAAAGGACATGACGGTGTACTCGTAAGAACCATAGAGAGTGACGAAAGCGGTCTTGGGAATATCCTCTTCACGAACCCGAATCTGGCGGTAACCAAACCTCAAATCAAGTTTAGAGAATACTGAAGAACCAGCAAGTTGATCATACAGGTCATTGATTCTGGGAAGCGGATACTTGTTCTGAATTGTTGCCTGGTTGATAGGTCGGTAATCTTGGACCAGACGATCCGTACCATCCTTCTTCTTGACAAAGAGAGAAGGTGCTCCCCAAGCAGAGGAACTAGGACGAATGAACCCCTTGCAAAGAGATTTGTCGATTTCCTCCTTAAGTTTAAGGAGTTCATGTGGCGGCATCTTGTAGGGCCGCTTGGCAGTAGGAGTTGTGCCCAGCTTCAAGTCTATGATGAATTCAACAGCTCTAGCAGGGGGTATTCCTGGAAGTTCTTCTGGAAAGACATCTTCGAAATCACGAACGACTGGAATGTTCTCTATTCCCTCAAGAGGTGAAGCATTCAATGCATTCAGAACATATACCTGGTTCTCGGCATCCTGAGCTGCTCGGGCTGAGTATTGGACTGTCTGGCCAGAAGGGTGAGTGAGGTGGACTGTCTTGGTAGCACACTCAATCAAAGCATTATGGGATGTTAACCAATCCATACCAAGAATGATGTCTATGTTGGAAGGTCCGAGTACAATGAGAGAAGCCGGAAAAAGTAGACCTCCAATCTCGATTTGGTTGCAAGGGCTTATCATTGTGGTTTGCCACTTGGACCCTAGGGATTGAACCGTTAGAGGAGCGGGTAATTCTTCCATGCCTAGCCCATGCAACTGAGCAAATTGTTGGGACACAAAAGCATGTGATGCTCCTGAATCAAAAAGAACAGAAGTTGGCACTGAATTAACGCAGAGGGTACCCATCACGATTTTTGGGGACTCACGAGCTTCTTCAATCTTGACATGGGTGACTTGACCACAACTCATGGCAGGCGTCCTGGCACTACTACTTCTGGAATGACGATTTCGGCTGCTCTTCTTACAACTAACAGGAGGACAGACACATTCTACGATCGACCCTGGTGACAATCTAGGGTAAGGTGTCTTGACTGTCCACCCTGAATCGTTAGTTGTCTCGGCGGCGGAGGCATACGAGGTGCAACATAAGACGGCCTTGGTGTTGGAGCAGGTCGATGTTGAACATTGTGTGCGATCCAGACTCGACGTCTCTGAGCAGGCTGACTCGAGGATGAGTCAACATCTCGAGTACGCTTGAGCGACTCCTGGTACTCAGTCAGACCAGTTTCAGTTCGAAAAGCTTGGCTGACAAGCGTCGCAAAGTATGCACAATCATGAGCAACAAGTGCGAGCTTTATATCGAGATGCAGTCCTTCACGGAATTTCTCCTGCTTGCGAGCGTCAGTGCAGATGTCATCCGCAGCATAGCGAGATAATTCAAGGAATTTCCTCTAATATTCATCCACAGTCATTGTGCCTTGTGAGAGTTTGTGGAACTCCGTCTTCTTCTAGTCCATCAGACCTTGAGGAATGTGCCTTGCACGAAAGGCTAACTGAAATTCCTGCCAAGTGGTTACAGTCTCTGCAGGAAGCATACCCCTGTGGCCTTCCCACCATTGAGCAGCTGGACCCTTCAAGTGGAATGTCGCAAAGGTGACGTAACTGGCAGGGGCGACATTAGCTGACTCCATCTCAAATGGGATGTCACGAAGCCAATCATCAGCATCCATAGGATTGGTGGAGTTACAGAAAATGGATGGATTGAGGCGCACGAATTCTTGCAGTGTTATTGGGACAGGCTGTTGATGAGCATTCTGGTTTGGAAACTGAGCCATTACTCCAGTCATGAACTGACGATTTAGCTCAAACTGCTGCATCATTGCGGCAACATAGGGTGGAGGTGGAGGATCGTCAGCCATCCTGCTAAAAACAATAGGAAGCTATTTAACAGAGGATGGAGCAGGTGTATGGAGTCATTCATGATGTAACTTGAAAAATGAGCAAAAGGCGCAGTATGTACAAAGCAATAGTCATTGAAGACATACCGATACATATACAAAGCCAATTACATGTTGCTAGTATGAGTTCGGACAAGAGAAACATCCTTGATATACCAGGCGTCACGCATGCACGTGATGGAAGGATACAACAACGTGACATAGCTAGCAAAGGCTACATCAACATCGAAGAAAACCATTTGAGTGAGGGATTTGCAAGTGACGACACGGGGTGCCCTCGATAAGAAGATCCTGCGGCCAGTGAATATTGTGAAGCGGAACTTGGTCGTCAATTCAAGAAAGGCGTAGTACAAACCTCCGGGTGGATGTGATCGCGAGATCCTAATGTTAGATTTTAGCAAAATCATTAAACCCGAATAGAAGAGAGATCAGAGTTCCAGAGTATAGACAAGGAGTAAAAGATCCTAATACCACCCAATTGGCGATGTGGGCCCGTAAACCACACAGCCATGTTAGTAAATCAATTTTTCAAAGACTAGACTCAACTTCGGCCAAGGAGTTGGAAAGGGGGTTCCTACAGGCAGTCGGCTCTGATACCAACTTGTGACGCCCCCAATTTAATCGTACACTAATCATACACGTAAATGTGTACGATCAAGATCAAGGACTCACGGGAAGATATCACAACACAACTCTAGACACAAATCAAAATAATATAAGCTTTATATTACAAGCCAGGGGCCTCGAGGGCTCGAATACATAGCTCGATACACAAGAGTCGGCGGAAGCAACAATATCTGAGTACAGACATAAGTTAAACAAGGATAAGCAGGTAAGGTACAATGAGCAGGTTACAAAAGCAGGCTATGCATCAGAATAGGAGCAAACAATAACAATAGCAAAATCTAAGGCAAGCATGAGATAACGGAATGGACGATATCGGGATGATCAAAGGGGGGGGGCTTGCCTGGTTGCTCAGACAAGGAGGGTCGTCGTCGACGTAGTCAAACATAGTGGCATCAGCAGCGGTCTCGGGGTCTACCGAAGAGAAGAGGGGGAAGAAACAGTAAATGCATGCAAACACATGCACAACATGATTACAAGAGGGGCTAGAGGTGTTCGAACGCGGTGCTAGGCGATACTGGCGAAAGGGAAAACATCCGGGAAAGTTTTCCCGGTCCCGAACGTCTGTCAGACAGATGAACCGGAGGGGAAAGTTTGCAGGTTCGCTATGCTAGGTACGTGTGACGAACGAACGAACCGCGTATTCGGATTCATCTCGTCGTTCTGACCAACTTTCATGTTTAAAACTTTTTCATCCAAGCTACGGATTATTTAATATGATTTTCTAAAGTTTTAACAATATTCTAAAATTGATTTAATTATTTAATTCCAATCTAAATGGTGTTAATTCTATTTATACACAACCACAGCTAGCCATTGAGTATGACAGGTGGGGGCCAGGGGCCTTGTTGACCAAATCAACATTTGATTAGTCAACAAGGGAATAGTGCAAGTGGGTCCGCATGTCATTGATTAGGTAATTTTGCTTAATGAACAGCAAGGCCCATTTATCAGAGACTCAGTCCTTTTAGTTCAACTAGTTAAGGCTAATAAACAAAGGGGGCCACTTGTCATTTGTCATTAGACTAATTGAGCACTAAAGTATTAGTACTAACTAAGCCTAGGCATCTCTACTCCTAATGTCTCTGTTGGTAGTCTCCGTTCCGGGTTTATTTTCGTCCCACCTACCATGGGTTTTTTTGATACCTGCTCCCACCTAAGGCTGAGCCGTGTAGAACCAAAAAAAACTCCTGCTGAGTCCCCCACCCGCCCCCACGCGCCTATCCTCCCGTCGCACCCAAGACAAATGAACGAAAAAAATTTATGAAATAAACCAGTGAAAACAAACCGGCGAAAATTAACCAGCAAAAAAAATCCTAAACCAATCGCCCGCTGAGCGAGGTCTCCTGCCCTCGAGCGAGAAACAGTCGCACGCACGACTCTTTGCCATCGTTCGCCCGCCGCCGCCCTTCGTCCCTTCACCACCACCGCTCCATCCCTTTGCCGCCGGCCTCCACTGATCCGGCGCTGGTCCACTTGAGGACCCGCCGCCGAACACTTCCAGGATCCGACGCCGATCCCTTTCAGGATCCGGACACATCCAGGATCCTATTATTCCTTTGACCAGCCGCCGCCAAAGGCGTCCAGGATCCGACCCCAAAGACACTCACGTAATACAGATATTATTTGAATTTTACAGCCATCACATTTCATACAGCCATCACATGAACTGAAAATAATGAAAGAGTGGATGACAGAATGGGAGTGGATTATTGACTTGATCAGATCTCTCCCTATGTCATAACATCTTTAGACAACTTGATCAGATCTCTTCCTATGTCATCACTTTTTGCCCAGATAACACAATTTTTGCAGTTTGTTCTCCTGATCTGCAAATATTGATGCAAGATAGTTTTTTATCAAATTTGCTCAAAAACTGCAATATTTAAGACTATTATAGTCCAATGACAAATGACAGAAACAAACGAGCAAATAAAGAAGTGCACAAGTATTGTTCAGTGGCAATGAAAATGACACCTTCATGTGATCTTGGGCTTGCCTCCTTGTGGTCAAAGAAAAAAAAAGATCAAACTTATTATGTATCCAGTCAAGGTCCGTAAAGGCACCACAATTAATCAAATTTTAAGTTAACAGGCAGGTTCACAGGTCACTGGGATTTTTTGATTTTGTGTGAATTGGCATGTTAAGCAGGAGTGACATGACATACTAATGAACATGTTAAGTGATGCATCACGGATTATCCCCCAATGGAACATATGCTGAAGCATGAGTTCCGGAGTTAAAAGCAGATGTTTCATCAAGCGGCACTACAAATCAGGCATGATTATCAGTCCAAATGCATACTTATGTAAGAAAAAATGTAGAGTTATCAAACATGTAACATTTACTAGCCGTCATTCGAGTTTGCCTGCACTGGAGGAAAAGTTGTATGTATATAGTACCAACATAAAAGATGGATACAGATTTCCTTGCTGCCAGCTTATTGTCCCAAAGGTGTGCTGTTGTGGCATTAACAGCGCCATTAGATGCAACGCGTGGTACATGCAGCAATAAGATAACTTAAATTTTTTGTTACCTCCATTACTGGCCCAAAAGGAGTGGATTGGACAACTCTGCACTAGTTGTGGTCATGCCCTGATAGCACAAGAATCTGCAGACCAGTCAAGATATTTTCAGATGTGACTCAACAATCTCCAGAAATTGCAAAAGAAGCTTACCGGCTTCAGCAACCCTAGCAAAATATCAGAAGTCTGTTTGCTTAGATAATTCTGATACCTGCATAAAAGAACAAATGTTAATTGTATATGCCTTTGCCCTATGTTAACATATGGAGAAACTTCGGTTAGGCAGCGATTTGGACTGGTTTAACCAAAAGTAGTTTTCAAGATAACACATAGGGAAACACTTAACCAGGAAAATTTGAAAGAACTTTGGGTGCACATCTAATCACATAGCGATTCTTTTACCATGAAAATATTGACAAGGAGTTCCCAAAACAAACTAATACTGAGAATTCAGTGACATATACTAGACAGAGTGTTCAATGATCCTAAGTTTACCAGTCAAAACTATCACAATGTTTACATGCTATGTTAGTCAAAAGCAGGAAACAGCAATACTTGAGGAAGGACATACTTGATTCCTTGGTCCATAGCAGCACTATATATCCTCTGGAAGTGGAAGAGAATTGTCGGAGTAATGGGCCACGGGTAGGCCAACCCGGGTCCCAGGATCTTTCAAGATATCGGGGCAGGCCGCGCCCCTCAAGTCGAGTCCCAGACGGCGACTCCAAAAGAAGCCGAGTCCCAGACGGCGACTCCAAGACAAGACGACTCCAAGCTGCGACCTCGAGAGAGGCCGGCTATGGGAGTCGGCCCATGACTCTTCCCGAAGCCCGATGCAGGGTACGGTCACGACGTGGCCGTTCCTCCCCGCCTACGAGGGACTGGCATGGCTACAGTGGGCCGTATCGCCAGAAGATTTCCGGCGAGGCACGGCACTGTTGCCATGCCTGCCCTGACCTCAGCCACAGTGCGCGACGCACTGTACCCACGACGCCGGCCTGTACGGCCCGAAGATCGCGGGGCCGCCTGTCAGTGGGTGGACCGAAGGCGGCCTGAGCGCCCCAAAGACGGCCCTGAGGGAGTCGGCCTCCCTGGAGTCGGCCGCCTCCTCTTCAGGGCCCCACGAGCCATTAACCGGATTGGATGGGGAATGGCGACAGTGATCGCCCGATAGACGGCGGCACTGTTGCCACGACCCAATGACCAAGCCTGCGTCATCAGAAGCGCCGCACAGTGTCAGGCCTGTCCGCGGGGCCCACCAGTCGGCGGGCCCCAGAAGCCGGCGGGAAGGACGGCGGCGTGAGAGACAGACGGCAGGGGCCTGCGCCCTGCCGGATTACCATTGTACCCCTGGGGGGTAGGCCTATATAAACCCCCCGGGGCACCCATGCAAAGGGTTCGAACCTTGATAGAGATAGACCAGATAGCAAAGGAAGGAGAGGACTAGCCTTTCTCTCTCCTACCTCCCGATATAGCTCAAGGAGCACCATTGTAGTCACCTTGCTTTAGTGATCATGCGGAGACCCCGCAGAGCAGCAGTAGGGGTGTTATCTCCCCGGAGAGCCTCGAAGCTGGGTAAGATTCGCCGGCGTGCATGCGTACGCCTCATCCCGTTTCCAGGCACCGGCGACGTTCTACTCGCCCCCACCATGATAAGCCATCATTTGGTATATGTCGCACCCAACCCCCGACATTTGGCGCCCACCGTGGGGTGAGGTGCACCGTCGTCCGGAGATCTGTTCTGGACGGGAACCCTCTTCCTCCCTGGCGAGCGCAGCCAGCCAGGCTCGCCAGATGGAGTCTGCATCGACACGCTGCGCGGCGCTGAGGCCGCCTGCGCCGCGAGTAGCCTCGCCGAACTTGTCGGCGAGGTGCGCCTCTCCGACGAGCCTGCATCCGACGCAGGCACGGGTGGCCCCGAGAGCCTCCTCGCGGGCCTCCTTGACCAACTCCACGTCACCGGCAAGCCTGCCGTGGACTTGGAGTCCGTAGGCTCCACCGACCGGATGCTGGTCGAGTCCGACGCCGTGTCGCTTGACATTTTCCCCACCAACGTGGTGGTCTGCGACGAGCCACTTCCGTACGAGGAGAGCGGCGGAAGCGCCATCACGGAGGTGCTCATCATCAATCACGACGAGCACTCCAGCGAAGAAGCCCAGGACCCACTAGCTGCGGCCCTGCAAGACCTTACCGCGCCCATTCCAAAGGACGCAGACGCCGAGACGCTGGAGACACGCCGCATTCAGATCATCGAAGGTGCCAAGAAGCTGGCAAGCATGAGGCGCTTGTCAGAGGCATACCTGCGCGAGATGGATCGCGCTGTAGGCGGCTCGCCGGCTCCGACTGGGCCGAGCCGTCTAGGCGCGGTCCGGCAGCGCGGCGCAGACATCGCCGACTTGTTCGGGGCAAAACGCCCCATATACGCCACCCCTGCGGAGAACATCCACGCAGCCCAAGCGGCGACTGACGAGCTGAAGAACTTCGAGGGCGAAGAACGCCGTTTGATGACGGAGCGTGTCCAGCAACTCCTCGACGCGGTTGCTGCACAGAACGCGGCCAGCGGCCGCGCAGACGCGCTGCAGCAGCCGAACGACGACTTGCCTCCCCGCCGAGATCAAGGCGCGACCTCTCGGACGCCGACTGGCGGAGTCCGCGGGAGGAAAGAGAAGGAGCCGGCTGTCAGTCACAGTCGGACTCACATCACCATCGAGCGCGACCAAGACGGCCGCCCGAGAGCAGTGAAGCGACGGGACGACTACCTGCCTCCCCTGCCCAGAAGAGAGCGGCGAGTTTCCCCGCCGCCTGTTGAGCATCCGACTCTCGGAGGCCGCCTTGGCCGCCGAGAGGGAGTCGGAGAGAACGACGCCCGCCATCGGATCGACCGACTCCACCGATCCCTGGCGCTGGAAGAAGAAGATGAGCTGGGTCCGCCTTGCTTCGGGCCCCGCATCAGAGACGAGCCCTTCCCCAAAGGGTTCACGCTCCCTCGAGACACACCCAAATACACCGGCTTCGTGAAGCCGAAGGACTGGCTGATAGACTACTCAACAGCCGTCAGCATAGCAAACGGCAACAAGCGAGTTGTCGTGAAGTACGTTCCTCTAGCCCGGACTGTTGGAAATATGCCCTTGAGGCAATAATAAAAGTATTATTATTATATTTCCTTGTTCATGATAATTGTCTTTTATTCATGCTATAACTGTATTATCTGGAAATCGTAATACACGTGTGAATACATAGACCACAATATGTCCCTAGTGAGCCTCTAGTTGACTAGCTCGTTGTGATCAACAGATAGTCATGGTTTCCTGGCTATGGACATTGGATGTCGTTGATAACGGGATCACATCATTAGGAGAATGATGTGATGGACAAGACCCAATCCTAAGCATAGCACAAAGATTGTGTAGTTCGTTTGCTAGAGCTTTTCTAATGTCAAGTATCTTTTCCTTAGACCATGAGATTGTGCAACTCCCGGATACCGTAGGAATGCTTTGGGTGTACCAAACGTCACAACGTAACTGGGTGGCTATAAAGGTGCATTACAGGTATCTCTGAAAGTGTCTGTTGGGTTGGCACGAATCGAGACTGGGATTTGTCACTCCGTGTAAGCGGAGAGGTATCTCTGGGCCCACTCGGTAGGACATCATCATATGCGCAATGTGACCAAGGAGTTGATCACGGGATGATGTGTTACGGAACGAGTAAAGAGACTTGCCGGTAACGAGATTGAACAAGGTATAAGGATACCGACGATCGAATCTCGGGCAAGTATAATACCGCTAGACAAAAGGAATTGTATACGGGATCGATTGAGTCCTTGACATCGTGGTTCATCCGATGAGATCATCGTGGAACATGTGGGAGCCAACATGGGTATCCAGATCCCGCTGTTGGTTATTGACCAGAGAACGTCTCGGTCATGTCTACATGTCTCCCGAACCCGTAGGGTCTACACACTTAAGGTTCGATGACGCTAGGGTTATAAAGGAAGTTTGTATGTGGTTACCGAATGTTGTTCGGAGTCCCGGATGAGATCCCGGACGTCACGAGGAGTTCCGGAATGGTCCGGAGGTAAAGATTTATATATGGGAAGTCCTATTTTGGCCACCGGAAAATGTTCGGGATTTTTCGGTATTGTACCGGGAAGGTTCTAGAAGGTTCCGGAGTGGGGCCCACCTGCATGGGGGGGCCCACATGAACGTGGGTAGTGGGGGCAAGGCCCCACACCCCTGGTCAAGGCGCACCAAGATCCCCCCTTAGAAGGAATAAGATCATATCCCGAAGGGATAAGATCAAGATCCCTAAAAAGGAGGGATAACAATCGGTGGGGAAGGAAATGATGGGATTTCTTTCCTCCCACCTTAGCCAACGCCCCAATGGACTTGGAGGGCAAGAAACCAGCCCTCTCCACCCCTATATATAGTGGGGAGGCGCATGGGAGCTTCACCCTTGCCCCTGGCGCAGCCCTCCCTCTCCCAAGTGCTCCTCCTCTCTCGCGGTGCTTGGCGAAGCCCTGCAGGATTGCCACGCTCCTCCACCACCACCACGCCGTTGTGCTGCTGCTGGATGGAGTCTTCCTCAACCTCTCCCTCTCTCCTTGCTGGATCAAGGCGTGGGAGACGTCACCGGGCTGTACGTGTGTTGAACGCGGAGGTGCCGTGCGTTCGGCACTTGATCATCGGTGATTTGAATCACGACGAGTACGACTCCATCAACCCCGTTCACTTGAACGCTTCCGCTTAGCGGTCTACAAGGGTATGTAGATGCACTTCCTTTCTACTCGTTGCTGGTCTCTCCATAGATAGATCTTGGTGATACGTAGGAATTTTTTTTTTTTGAATTTCTGCTACGTTCCCCAACAGTGGCATCATGAGCTAGGTCTATTGCGTAGATTCTTTGCACGAGTAGAACACAAAGTAGTTGTGGGCGTTGATTTTGTTCAATATGCTTACCGTTACTAGTCCAATCTTGTTTCGACGGTATTTTGGGATGAAGCGGCCCGGACCGACCTTACACGTACTCTTACGTGAGACAGGTTCCACCGATTGACATGCACTTGGTGCATAAGGTGGCTAGCGGGTGCCAGTCTCTCCCACTTTAGTCGGAACGGATTCGATGAAAAGGGTCCTTATGAAGGGTAAATAGCAATTGGCATATCACGTTGTGGTTTTGCGTAGGTAAGAAACGTTCTTGCTAGAAACCCATAGCAGCCACGTAAAATATGCAACAACAATTAGAGGACGTCTAACTTGTTTTTGCAGGGTATGCTATGTGATGTGATATGGCCAAGAAGAATGTGATGAATGATATGTGATGTATGAGATTGATCATGTTCTTGTAATAGGATTCACGACTTGCATGTCGATGAGTATGACAACCGGCAGGAGCCATAGGAGTTGTCTTTATTTATTGTATGACCTGCGTGTCATTGAACAACGCCATGTAATTACTTTACTTTATTGCTAACCGGTAGCCATAGTAGTAGAAGTAATAAGTTGGCGAGACGACTTCATGGAGACACGATGATGGAGATCATGATCATGGTGTCATGCCGGTGACGATGATGATCATGGAGCCCCGAAGATGGAGATCAAAAGGAGCAAAATGATATTGGCCATATCATGTCACTATTTGATTGCATGTGATGTTTATCATGTTTATGCATCTTGTTTACTTAGGACGACGGTAGTAAATAAGATGATCCCTTACAAAATTTCAAGAAGTGTTCTCCCCTAACTGTGCACCGTTGCTACAGTTCGTCGCTTCTAAGCACCACGTGATGATCGGGTGTGATGGATTCTTACGTTCACATACAACGGGTGTAAGACAGATTTACACACGCGAAAACACTTAGGGTTAACTTGACGAGCCTAGCATGTACAGACATGGCCTCGGAACACGGAGACCGAAAGGTCGAGCATGAGTCGTATAGTAGATACGATCAACATAAAAATGTTCACCGATGATGACTAGTCCGTCTCACGTGATGATCGGACACGGGCTAGTTTGACTCGGATCATGTGATCACTTAGATGACCAGAGTGATGTCTATCTGAGTGGGAGTTCATAAGATGAACTTAATTATCTTGAACATAATCAAAAGACCTTTTGCAAATTATGTCGTAGCTCGCGCTTTAGTTCTACTATTTAGTTATGTTCCTAGAGAAAATATAGTTGAAAGTTGACAGTAGCGATTATGCAATCAGTAGAAAGCTTATGTCCTTAATGCACCGCTCGGTGTGCCGAACCCCAAATGTCGTTTGTGGATGTTGTGAACATCAGACATACACGTTTTGATAACTACGTGATAGTTCAGATAAACGGTTTAGAGTTAAGGCACCAAAGATGTTTTCGAAATGTCGCGGAACATATGAGATGTTTCGAGGGCTGAAATTGGGATTTCAGGCTAGTGCCCACGTCAAGAGGTATAAGACCTCCGACGATTTTCTTAACCTGCAAACTAACGGAGAAAAGCTCAATTGTTGTGCTTGTGCTCAGATTGTCTGAGTGCAACAATCACTTGAATCGAGTGGGAGTTAATCTTCCAGATGAGATAGTGATGTTTCTCCAAAGTCATTGCCACCAAGCTGCTAGAGCTTCGTGATGAACTATAACATATCAGGGATAGATATGATGATCCTTGAGGTATTCGTGATGTTTGACACCGCGAAAGTAGAAATCAAGAAGGAGCATCAATTGTTGATGAAACCACTAGTTTCAAGAAGGGCAAGGGCAAGAAGGGATACTTCATGAAACGGCAAATCAGCTGCTGCTCTAGTGAAGAAACCCAAGGTTGAACCCAAACCCGAGACTAAGTGCTCCTGTAATAAGGGGAACAACTACTGGAGCAGAATTACCCTAGATACTTGGTAGATGAGAAGGCTGGCAAAGTCGATAGAAGTATATTGGATATACATTATGTTAATGTGTACTTTACTAGTACTCCTAGTAGCACCAGGGTATTAAGATACCGGTTCGGTTGCTAAGTGTTAGTAACTCGAAATAAAAGGCTACGGAAAAAAACGGAGACTAGCTAAAGGTGAGCTAACGATATATTTTGGAATTGTTTCCAAGTTTGATGTGATCAAACATCGCACGCTCCCTCTACCATCAAGATTAGTATTAAACCTGAATGGTTTACTGAATCTCGATCGTAGTGATACACATTTTCATGCCAAAAGATATAAGATAGTAATGATAGTACCACTTACTTGTGGCACTGCCATGTAAGTCATATTGGTGTAAAACGCATGAAGAAGCTCCATGTTGATGGATCTTTGGGCTCACTCATTTTTGAAAAGTTTGAGACTTGCGAACCATGTCTATTGGTGTATATGCATGAAGAAACTCCATGCAAATGGACCGTTGGAACTCACTTGATTTTGAATCACTTGAGACATGCAAATCATACCACATGGGCAAGATGACTGAAAAGCCTCGGTTTCAGTAAAATGGAACAAGATAGCAACTTGTTGGAAGCAACACATTTTTGATGTGTGCAGTCCAGTGAGTGCTGAGGCATGCAGTGAATATCATTATGTTCTTACTTCACTGATGATTTGAGTAGATACTGAGTATATTTACTTGATGAAACACAAGTCTGAATTATTGAATGGCTCAAGTAATTTCAGAGTGAAGATCATCGTGACAAGATGATAAAATGTCTATGATATGAAAATAGAGATGAGTATCTGAGTTACGAGATTTGGCACGCAACAAAGACATTGTGGAAATTGTTTCACAATTAATACCGCCTGGAACACCATAGTGTGATGGTGTGTCCGAACATCATAGTTGCACCCTATTGGATATGGTGCGTACCATGATGTCTATTATCGAATTACCACTATCGTTCATGGGTCAGGCATTAGAGACAACCACATTCACTTTAAATAGGGCACCACGTAATTCCGTTGAGATGACACCGTATGAATTATGGTTTAGAGAAACCTAAGTTGTCGTTTCTTAAAGGTTTGGGGCTGCGACGCTTATGTGAAAAAGTTTCAGAATTGACAAGCTCGAACCCAAAGCGGATAAAATGCATCTTCATAGGACACCCAAAACAGTTGGGTATACCTCCTAATTCAGATCCGAAAGCAATATGGATTGTTTCTTGAATCGGGTCCTTTCTCGAGGAAAGGTTTCTCTCGAAAGAGTTGAGTGGGAGGATGGTGGAGACTTGATGAGGTTATTGAACCATCACTTCAACCAGTGTGTATCAGGGCACAGGAAGTTGTTCCTGTGGCACCTACACCAATTGAAGTGGAAGCTTATGATAGTGATCATGAAGTTTCAGATCAAGTCACTACCGTACCTCGTAGGATGACAAGGATGCGTACTACTTCAGAGTGGTACGTAATCCTGTCTTGAAGGTCATGTTGCTAGACAACAATGAACCTACGAGCTATGGAGAAGCAATGGTGGGCCCAAATTCCGACAAATGGTTAGAAGCCATGAAATCCGAGATAGGATCCATGTATCAGAACAAAGCATGGACTTTGGTAGACTTACCCGATGATCGGCAAGCCATTGAGATAAATGGATCTTTAAGAAGAAGACGGACGTGGATGGTAATGTTACCATCTATGAAGCTCGACTTGTGGCGAAGAGTTTTTCACAAGTTCAAGGAGTTGACTACGATGAGATTTTCTCATCCGTAGCGATGCTTAAAGTCCGTCGGAATCACGTTAGCACAAGCTGCATTTATGAAATCTGGCAGATGGATGTCAAAACGAGTTTCCTTGCCAGTCGTAAGGAAAGGTTGTATGCGATACAATCAGAAAGTTTTTGTCGATCCTAAGGATGCTAAAAGGTATGCTAGCTCCAGCAATCCTTCTAAGGACTGGAGTAAGCGTCTCGGAGTTGGAATGTACACTTTGATGAGATGATTGCCCCTGGCGCAGCCCTCCCTCTCCCAAGTGCTCCTCCTCTCTCGCGGTGCTTGGCGAAGCCCTGCAGGATTGCCACGCTCCTCCACCACCACCACGCCGTTGTGCTGCTGCTGGATGGAGTCTTCCTCAACCTCTCCCTCTCTCCTTGCTGGATCAAGGCGTGGGAGACGTCACCGGGCTGTACGTGTGTTGAACGCGGAGGTGCCGTGCGTTCGGCACTTGATCATCGGTGATTTGAATCACGACGAGTACGACTCCATCAACCCCGTTCACTTGAACGCTTCCGCTTAGCGATCTACAAGGGTATGTAGATGCACTCCCTTTCTACTCGTTGCTGGTCTCTCCATAGATAGATCTTGGTGATACGTAGGAAAATTTTTGAATTTCTGCTACGTTCCCCAACACGGACCTGGTTGAACAGTCTGAAGCCCCGCAGCATCAATAGTTGGGTCGACTTCACTGAAGCCTTCATCCGTAACTTCACGATACAAGCGACCTCCCAAGCCGCGCCAGCTTTCCTTGTGCGTGCAAGGCCCTGATGAATCGACGCGCGACTACCTCACGCGCTGGGGAGAGCTTCGGAACTCCTGCGAGGGCGTGCACGAGGTGCAGGCTATCGAGTACTTCACTGTCGGGTGCCGAGAGGGCACCCTCCTCAAGCACAGGCTCCTCTGCGACGAGCCAGAGACCCTCGACGAACTGCTAGTCATAGCAGACAAGTACGCCACGGCCGACTCTTCCATGAAGACAGAGATCCAAGTCAACGCCGTTGGCAAGGTGACCCCTCAGGCTCCCAAAACCCCGGCTGGAGACACCAGTTGGCGCCAGCAGCAGAACGACAACAAGCGCAAGGCCCAACAGCCGACTTCCAACAGTCGGCAAGTGGCGACCGTTGAAGACCAACAGCCGGAGGGGCAGCCTCCGGACAAGCGGCAGAAAGGCGGCAAATCCAACTGGTTGCCAGCCTTCTCCTATGAACAGACTTTGGATGGTCCCTGCAAGTTCCACAGCGGCGCGAAGCCGTCCAACCACACCACCAGAAAGTGCCACTGGCTCACCAGAATCGCCAAGGGAGACGGCCTCACTCCTCCGCCTGCTGGGCCGCCACCTCCGCCGCCGCCTCAGCAGCCGGTTGCTCGGCCGGTCGGCGCGGTGCAAGACGAGTTCCCAGAAGAGCACGGAGCCTATGTGGTGTTCACCAGTGTGGCAGATAACCGGCACAGCAGGCGCCAACAGCAACAAGAAGTAAATACAGTAGCAACAGATACTCCAGAGTTCATGCATTGGTCCGAGAGGCCTATCAGTGGGAACAGGGCGGTCACCCAGAGGTGATGCCGAGTCCGGGCTCTTATGCCCTGGTCCTAGGTGCCACCCTGGCCACTGATAGGCGGGCCGCCCGTTTCTCGCGAGTCCTGATAGACGAAGGCAGCAGCATCAACATCTTGTACAAAGACACCATGGAGAAGCTAGGAATCAAGCGAAGACAGCTGCAGAGCAGCAGGACTGTGTTCCATGGAATTGTGCCTGGCCTTTCCTGTTCACCAATCGGCAAGATCCTGATAGACGTCCTCTTCGGAGACAAAGATCACTTCCGCCGAGAGCCGGTCTGGTTTGAAGTAGTGGACTTGGAAAGCCCATACCATGCCCTGCTTGGCCGACCTGCATTGGCCAAGTTCATGGCGATTCCTCACTACGCCTACCTGAAGATGAAGATGCCGAGTTCCAAGGGAATTCTGACCGTAGCCGGCGACTACAGGAAGTCGTCCGCCTGCGCGGCCGAAAGCAGTCGGCTGGCCGAGTCCCTGGTGATCGCGGCTGAGAAGCGGCTCCTTGACCGGGTCGTGACGATGGTGGGAAAGCAGCCAGAGATGTTGCCTGACCCCAAGGAGACGGAAGCAGAAGGATCATTCAAGCCGGCCAAAGAAACCAAGAAGATACCCTTGGACCCGGAGCACCCAGAGAGGCACGCTGTCGTAGGCACAGGCCTTGACAGCAAATAGGAAGGCGAGCTCGTCGATTTTTTCCGTGAGAATCGCGACATCTTCTCATGGTCCCCCAAGGACATGCCTGATGTCCCGACGGAATTCGCCGAGCACAAGCTACACGTCAGGCCAGATATGAAACCCGTCAGGCAGCCCCTACGCCGCCTGTCAGAAGAGAAAAGAAGAGTTGTTGGAGAAGAGATAGCCCGGCTTCTTGCGACCGGCTTCATCATGGAAGTGTTTTTTTCAGAGTGGCCGGCAAACCCGATTTTGGTGCTGAAGAAGAACAAGCAATGGCGGATGTGTAATGACTACACAAGTCTCAACAAAGCCTGCCCAAAGGATCCATTTTCCCTGCCGAGAATTGACCAGGTGATAGACTCCACAGCCGGATGCGAGCTGCTGAGCTTCTTAGATGCATATTCAGGGTATCACCAGATCAAGCTGAACCCGGCAAACAGACTGAAGGCTGCCTTCATCATGCCGTTTGGGGCCTTCTGCTACCTGACAATGACGTTCGGCTTGAGGAATGCCGGCGCCACCTTTCAGCGTTGCATGCAGAAGTGCCTCCTCAAGCAACTCGGCAGGAATGCCCATGTCTATGTGGATGATGTGGTGGTGAAGACGGAGAAGCGTGGGACGCTGCTGGAAGACCTCAAGGAGACCTTTGAGAATCTGCGCCGATTCCAGATCAAGCTCAACCCTGAGAAGTGCGTTTTCGGAGTACCAGCCGGCCAGCTCCTTGGCTTCCTGGTCTCCGAACGCGGCATAGAGTGCAACCCCGTGAAGATCAAGGCCATCGAGAGGATGGAGGTACCCAGCCGACTGTTAGATGTACAGAAGTTCACCGGCTGCTTGGCGTCCATCAGCCGATTCATCAGTCGGCTGGGCGAGAAAGTTCTGCCCTTATATCAATTGATGAAGAAGACCACCTTTTTTGAGTGGAACCACAAGGCGGATGAGGCATTTCTCCAACTGAAGAAGATGTTGACTACTCCCCCTGTGTTGGCGGCTCTGACTCCCAAAGAGCCCATGCTCTTGTACATCGCCGCCACCAGCCGAGTAGTCAGCACAGTCATCGTAGTCAAGCACAAGGAGGAAGGCAAGGCGCTCCCTGTCCAGAGGCCGGTATATTACCTGAGCGAGGTACTGTCGACCTCCAAGCAGAACTACCCTCACTACCAGAAGATGTGCTACGGTGTGCATTTTGCCGCCAAGAAGCTGAAACCTTACTTTCAAGAGCATCCAATCACTGTGGTTTGCACCGTCCACTCGCCGAGATCATTGGAAGCCGAGACGCCTCCGGCCGAGTAGCCAAATGGGCTATAGATCTGGCTCCTTACACCATCTACTACCAGCCCCGCACCGCCATCAAGTCGCAAGCGCTGGCCGACTTCCTCGTCGACTGGGCCGAGACCCAGTACCTGCCGCCAGCGCCTGACTTCACCCATTGGCGGATGCATTTCGACGGCTCCAAGATGCGCACTGGCCTGGGAGCCGGCATCATCCTCACCTCCCCCAAGGGCGACAAGCTCAAGTATGTGTTGCAGATTCACTTCGCCGCCTCCAACAACGTCGCCGAATATGAGGCGCTCATTCATGGGCTCCGGCTTGCCAAAGAGCTCGGCATTCGCCGGATCCTGTGCTATGGCGACTCCGACTTGGTGGTACAACAATCATCCGGCGATTGGGACGCCAAAGACGCGAACATGGCGAGCTACCGCTTCCTGGTGCAGCAACTCAGCGGGTACTTCGAGGGGTGTGAATTCCTTCACGTACCAAGAAATGACAATGATCAAGCAGACGCCTTGGCACGAGTCGGCTCCACTCGCCAAGCAATACCTTCCGGCGTCGCTCTTCAGCGCCTCCTCAAGCCGTCTATCAAGCCTTCACCAGAGTCAGACCCCATCTTTGTGCTGGCCCCTCCAGAAGTAGTCAGATCCGACTCCAGAGCCCCAGCAGACGGCCCCAAGAAAACCACAGTTGATGCCGGCCCGAGGACTGCGCCAGTCGGCCCAGGGACTCCGTCAATCCAGCAAACAGCCGCGGACTCCAGCCCGCCGCCTCCCAGCCCGGCCACCCTTGTCCAAGTCGTTGTGGTAGCAGTTGAAGAGATAACAGCACCCTCATGGGCACAGCCCATCCTCAAGTTTCCAGTGAACAGAGAGCTGCCGACAGATGAGATCCTGGCTCGGCAAGTGCAACGCCGAGCAGCAGCATATACCATAGTCAATAGAGAGCTGGTCAGGCGCAGTGTCACTGGTGTCTACCAGCGCTGCGTAGAGCCAGAACAAGGCCAAGCAATCCTCAGAGACATTCATCAGGGCGAGTGCGGCCACCATGCGGCTTCAAGAGCACTCGTCGCCAAAGCGTTCCGGCACGGCTTCTTTTGGCCGACTGCCCTAGAAGAGGCGAAAGAGTTAGTCCAAAAATGCATGGGGTGCCAAATGTTCCGCTCCAAGCCACTTCAGCCGGCTTCCGCGCTGAAGACAATCCTCATCGCCTGGCCCTTCGCAGTTTGGGGCCTGGACATGGTGGGACCATTCAAGACGGCCCGAGGCGGCCTAACTCATCTGCTTGTCGCGGTGGACAAGTTCACCAAGTGGGTAGAAGCAAAGCCCATCAAGAAGTTGAACGGGCCGACTGCAGTAACTTTCATCGCCGACATCACGGTGCGGTATGGCATACCGCACAGCATCATCACCGACAACGGCACAAACTTTGCCAAGGGCGCCTTGGCCCGTTTCTGCGCGACGCAGGGCATCCGACTGGACTTAGCGTCCGTTGCCCATCCGCAGTCAAACGGCCAGGTGGAACCAGCAAACGGCCTCATCCTGTCCGGCATCAAGCCTCGACTGGTCGAACCACTCGAGCGTTCGGCCGGCTGTTGGGTTGAGGAGCTACCAGCCGTCCTCTGGAGTCTGCGCACGACTCCAAACAAGTCAACCGGCTTCACGCCTTTCTTCCTTGTCTACGGTGCCGAAGCCGTCATCCCGACGAATATAGAGTTCGACTCTCCACGAGTCACCATGTACATCGAAGAGGAAGCTGAAGAAGCACGCCAAGACGGCATCGACCTGCTGGAAGAAGGCCGACTGTTGGCACTCAGCCGGTCTGGCATCTACCAGCAGAGTCTGCGCCGATACTACAACCGAAAGGTCAAGCCGAGATCGTTTCAAGAGGGCGACCTTGTGCTCCGGCTGATTCAGAGAACAGCCGGCCAGCACAAGCTGTCGACACCTTGGGAAGGCCCCTTCATCATCAGCAAGGTGCTAGGGAACGACGCCTACTACCTAATCGATGCTCAGAAGCCTCGAGCACGCAAGAGGGACGACTCCGGCAAAGAAACAGAGCGCCCTGGAACACAAATCTTCTTCGAAGGTTTTACAGTTGATGCAGTATGTATCGCACTACCCCCTTTGTATTAAAGTATTAAGACCTTGCCCCCCCCCCCCCCCCGAGACGAGCTCGGGGACTGCCTTTTTGTCATCTGTATGATAAGAATCACGCTTCCGAATATGCTATTCTTTTTATCATACCGTCCGGTACCGGGTCCGACTAGTCGGCCCGGGGACTTGCCGTCTTGCGCTATGAAATGCTTCCTGCGGTCGGACAAGTAATGTGTTGCGCTCAAGCCGTCTCCTGTCGAAAGCCGCAGCTCACAGAGCGACTGCTGGCAGGCGGAGAACAAGCAAGAGCGAGCGCACACATGAAAAAATGGCTAAGGACCTAAAGCGTATGCATAGCTCAAGCCGGCTACCAGCCTCTCTCTGAAGAGCCGACTCACGAGTAGTCGGCTCGCCGTCTTAGCTTTTATCAAAAACGGCCGACTCTTGGATAGTCGGCCTATCGCTTTCTAGCCGACTTGCTAAAGAAACTCTAAACGGCCAAGTACTTGCCTTCCCGAAGTAGCCAAGCACTTGACCTAGCGACAGTCCGCAGAGCGGCTGTCCAGCCGGCAAGGCGGCAACTAAAGGAAGACGGCAAAGGAAAAAGCCTAAGGAGCAATAAGCAAGGAAAGGCGGAAATCGGATAAATAGGCCCTTGGCCGAATTTTCGAATATAAATTCAGGATACACACCGCGGGTGGAATTGTTCGAACCTAACAAGTCTTCAAAAGATTACTAAAAACAGATAAACAGAGGCAAAAAAAGCAGCCTAGGAGGCGGCCTCCGGGGCCGGAGGATTGGAGGAGACGGCGGCGTCGGGTGCCGGGGCAGTCGGCTTGGTCGCCTCCGGCGGCAGTCGCCTTGTCTCCACGCGGCTCGTTGCTGGAGGCGCGATCGAGCTGAGGCTGGCCGCCTGCTCCGTCTTTTGGCGCCTCCGCCTCGCCTCCGTCCTCCGCCTCGTCCTCCTCCTCGGCGCTGGAGTCGATCACCTCCGCCGAGTCTTCGCCATACTCCGAGTTCATCCCGAACCAGTCCGGTGGCACTTCCTCGCCGCCTTCAGCCCGCTCGGGCACGAAGACGTTGGTGTCCGTGTACTCGGCGATGGCCACCGCACGCTCGACAAGGGCGCCCTCCACGGCCTCCAGCTCGGCCTGGGCTTCTGACCGGAACGCGGCTAGACGGTCCAGGTCCAGCCCCGAATACCACGCCTTGACGAACTCCAAGGCCCGGCGTGCTCCAACCCGGGCCGAGGAGCCCTTCCAAGCCTCAAGACGGCCGGCGGCGACTTCCAGCCAGTCGGCAGTCTGACTGACGGTGCGTAGAGCCGGCATGTCCGGCCACAGGGCGGCAACCACCTGGGCGCCGGCACGCTGAAGCCGGCGCAGCAGCCGGTGAGCCGGACGAAGACGGGCTTCAATGCTCAGGAGCTGCTCGTCGATGGTTCGGGGGGCATTGGCGGCGATCTCCTCACCCTTTGCCCTTCGCGCCTCCCGAGCAGCCTCGATGGCCAGAGGGACTGCCTGTGAATGAACAGGAAAGAAGTCTGTCAAGACAAAAAAAAAGAAAGTTGAAAAATCAGAAGTCGGCCCGACACATAGTCGGAAGCCCGAAGAAACGAAAGAAACTTACCATCAACGATGTCCTCGATCTCGTGGTAGCCAGAGGTCAGCATCGCCTCCCTATCGGTCCAAGCGGAGCGCTCGATCTCGAACTCGGCCATGAGAGTGGCCTCCCGCGTCTTGGCCTCGTCCTGTGCCTTCTGGAGCAGCTCTTTCTGCTCGGCCAGCTGCGCCGCCAGCAGGTCACGCTCTTTGGCGAGCCTGCCGCACTCCTCTCCTCCTTGGCACGCCGAGCGGTGTTGGCCTCGCCCAGCTGCTCCTGAAGAGCGACGTTGGCACCTGAAGAACGAAGAAAGAGACAAGCAAGTCGTCAGTAAAATAGATTGCCGGGGAGATCCGGCCCGACTGCTCAGCAGTCGGCCCGAATCTCGGGGAGTACAGCCCGCGGGTGCGCCAGCGCGCCCCCGCGAAGAAGGAAGAAGAGAGCTTACCCCGGCTTTCCGCCAAGTCGACGGTCCGCTTGTTCAGCTCCTCAACATTGCGGTTGAAGGCAGCGGTGCGGAGGTTATGATACTCCTAAAAAAAGCCGACGAAGACAAAGTCAGTATTCGGAACTCGCTAGAGGGAGTTCCGACCCGCCTGCTCAGCAGCCGGCCCGGAACTCGGGGACTACACCCAGTGGATGCGCTGGCGCGCCCCCACGGAGAAAAACAAGAATTAGAAAGAAGAAGAAAACGTACTCGAACAGATGTCCGCGCGGCTAGATGTGCCCTGTTGCAGACTTGAAGGGCGTCGCTTTCGGCACGCAGCTTCGCCTGGACGTCCAGGAGCGCTTGGTTCAGCGGTCCGGTGCCGCCTCCGCACAACCACCCGGTGGGCGCGGCACTGGAGGCCTCGACGTCAAGGGTCGCCGAGCTGGCGGTGCCGATTTCCCGAGGTCGCGGCGCCGAGGTCGCCCTCTCAAGACGGCGGCGCACCGGCGTGGCGACTTGAAGAAGCAGCCGCGCCTCGGCCTCGTCCGCGGTCGGCGGCTCCGACTGGCCCACCGGCTGTTTGCCGTGCGGTCTCCCAGACAAGGGCGGAGGTGGCGGAGGCGGCGCGAGTGTCCGAGCCAGAAGCCTCGCCGCCTTCCTCCACGAGGGGGTTCTCGGTGCCGACCTCTCCGGTCTGCCCCGTGAACTCCGGAGCCGGCAGCGCCGACGACAATGGGGGGACGAGCATCGCCGATCAGCGACGCGCGGCCTCCTCAGCACGCCGTTTCGCCGCAAGGGCGGCTTCGACGTCCTCCAACCTCTTCTGGGCGTTGGCGGCCGCCTTCTCGGCCTGCGCCTTCTCCAGGCGGTCGGCCTCCTCCTCGTCGCGCTTCTCCTGCGCGTTCCGCTCCGTCGCCTCTCGGAGGTCGGCCGCGGGATCGGCCCGCCGAGTGTTGGCGGACGTCTCCACCGACCCCATGACGGAGGGGGCGACGACTCTTTCGAGGGAGAGGGGGGCCCTGAAGAAGAGTGGAGGGAGAGTAAAGGAAAATTCGGGCAAGATCCAACGAAAGAAAATGAAGAGCATGAAGACTTACGCTGAGACTAACGGCGGCCATCTCACTTCCCTTCGGAAGCGGTTGGCCTTCGCGGCCGCCTCCTCCCGCTTCGTCGCGGCGGCCGCCCCCTTGAACTTCTTCAGTTTGCCGCCGGGCGCACTCGGCCCGGCGTGACGCCTCTTCGCGCCGCCTTGGCCAGCTAGGCCGGCCCTCGGCTGGTGGCGCGGGGCGACTTCCCCGTCGGCGTCGTCATCAGGCCAGTCGGCAAAGGTGGCCGAGGGCCTAAAGCCGCCGTCTGCCCCTTCTCCGCCGCCTTCGGCGTCGGCTTCCATCGCCGCCGCCCCCAAGTCGGGGCCGTCGACGTCGCTGTCTGCGCGGTCGGGGACATACTTGCGGGGCTGTCTCGTGGCGCCGGCGGCGGGCTCCATGAGGGGGTTCTAGCCAGCAGAAACCGACAAGAGTCAGAAGCAGGAGTCGGCTGCAAAAGAAAACAAAACTGCAGGAAGATGCGACTTACCACTAGAGGGGCGTTGTCGCGCGAGTACGGCTTCTTGCCGAACTGCCAGTCCTCCGTGAACTCGCAGTGCGCGATGTGGTTCACCAAGTTCGCCACCTCCTTGCGGGGCATCTCCTTGGTGCTCATCCGACTCGGATCTCAAAGGCCGCTCATCTGACAGATCAGGTGAGGCCGGCCTTGGAGCGGGAGGACTCGGCGCGCCACGAAGGCGGCCAGAAGGTCGGATCCGACGAGGCCCTCCGACTGCAGCAAGACTCGGAGTCGCGCTACGGCGGCGGCTCCGGAGGGAGTCAGCGACTTGGCCCGGTGAGACCAGCTGGGGAGCCTCCCAGTAAGGGGGGCGGCGTTGAAGGGCGGCAGGTTGACCCAGTCGCTGTCGGTGGAGAGGTTCTTCACGTAGAAGTACGAGCGCTGCCACATCTTCACCGACTTTATCAGCGAGATGGGAGGAAAGGGGCTGTCGGCTGTCGAGCGCCGCACCGCGACGTAGGTGCCGCACTGAGCCGGAATGCCGGCGACGTGCGTGCCGAGCTTCGAAGAGAAGAATTCTCCCCATGGCTCGAGGGTGGGGAGAACGCCGAGGAAACCTTCGCACAGAGTGGCGAAGGCGGAGAGCAGCACCACCGTATTTGGAGTAAGGTGGTGTGGTTGAAGGCCGTGAAACTCCAAGAACGAGCGGAAGAACCCGCTCGCCGGCAGCCCTAGGCCGCGCATGAGGTGCGAGCGGAAGATGACCCGCTCGCCCTCCTCTGGCACCGGTCGGATCTCTCCCGCCGGTGCGGGGCGGGTGTGCACGAGGTCCGCGCTGGGGAGACGGCAGGTCTGGCGGAGGAACTCGATGTGTTCCTCCTCCGAGCCGTCCCATACGCCGGAGCGCACGGCGGGGGCCGCGGCGAAGGAAGAACTCATCACCGCGGTGAGGAGTGTTCTCGCTCGAGGCGGGGGCAGGAGCAAGAGAAGGCAAGTGAGGCGGGAGAATGTGGGAGAAGGGTGCGCGTGCGGTGCCGCCCCGCTCCTCCCCGCCTATTTATAGCCCTGCGGGCTGAGGAGCCGAGGGGGCAGGCGTGGGATTAACTGCGCGCGAAGCCCCACGCCGCCCCACGATTTACCCCACGAAGTTACTGCGCGCAGTAACGACGTGGAGAAGCCAACCGTCCACGACCGCAACGGATCCGTTCGTATGCCGAGGCGCGGTAGTGGCGGGCCCCTCCTGACGGCCAGTCCCGTCACACGCGTGGGTGAGCAGACTGTCCTCTCCACGTGGCGCCACGCGATAGGACCGCCTCGATGGCCGCAGGGAAGCGTATCAGATACGCCGCCCGTTTTCCCGCTGCGACTTTCAAGCAGCGGCCCCTCGCCAGAAAAAACCCGACTTTCCGCAAGTCGGCCAAAGAGAAGACGACGGCCGAGTTCAGAGTCCGCGCTGGGAAGGTTGAAACTGCTGAAGCCCCACCAGGCGGCATCCGCGGGGCTTCACCAGCTTCGGGGACTACTGTCAGAGTAATGGGCCACGGGTAGGCCAACCCGGGTCCCAGGATCTTTCAAGACATCGAGGCAGGCCGCGCCCCTCAAGTCGAGTCCCAGACGGTGACTCCAAGAGAAGCCGAGTCCCAGACGGCGACTCCAAGACAAGCCGACTCCAAGCTGCGACCTCCAGAGAGGCTGGCTATGGGAGTCGGCCCATGACTCTTCTCGAAGCCCGATGCGGGGTACGATCACGACGTGGCCGTTCCTCCCCGCCTACGAGGGACTGGCATGACTACAGTGGGGCGTATCGCCGGAAGATTTTCGGCGAGGCGCGGCACTATTGTCATGCCTGCCCTGACCTCAGCCACAGTGCGCGACGCACTATACCCACGACGCCGGCCTGTACGGCCCGAAGATCGCGGGGCCGCCTGTCAGTGGGTGGACCGAAGACGGCCTGAGCGCACCAAAGACGGCCCTGAGGGAGTCGGCCTCCCTGGAGTCGGCCGCCTCCTCTTCAGGGCCCCACGAGCCATTAACCGGATTGGATGGGGAATGGCGACAGTGATCGCCCGATAGACGGCGGCACTGTTGCCATGACCCAATGACCAAGCCTGCGTCATCAGAAGCGCCGCACAGTGCCAGGCCTGTCCGCGGGGCCCACCAGTTGACAGGCCCCAGAAGCCGGCAAGAAGGACGGCGGCGTGAGAGACAGACGGCAGGGGCCCACGCCCAGCCGGATTACCATTATACCCCCGGGTGGTAGGCCTATATAAACCCCCGGGGCACCCATGTAAAGAGTTCAGACCTTGATAGAGATAGACCAGATAGCAAAGGAAGGAGAGAATTAGCCTTGCTCTCCTACCTTCCAATACAGCTCAAGGAGCACCATTATAGTCACCTTGCTTTAGTGATCATGCGGAAACCCCGCAGAGCAGCAGTAGGGGTGTTATCTCCCCGGAAAGCCCCGAAGCTGGGTAAGATTCGCCGGCGTGCATGCCTACGCCTCATCCCGTTTCCAGGCACCACCATGCCGACGTTCTACTCGCCCCCACCATGATAAATCATCCTTTGGCATATGTCGCACCCAACCCCTAACAAGAATAGAACCAATCAAAATTGCTTGCAGAAATCCAAGCACAAACATGTTGCAACTTGCAGAATAAATTAGTGGATAGACTGGGGCACTGATGCTACATATGAAACAGAAATATCTTCACTATATATGAACAAAAAATCATAGGAAGGTATATAAATTCCTTTTTACTTTTAATTAGCAGGGGAAAATACTTTTGAGAGAACATACATGATTTATAGCAAGTGAAAAATGATGTGGGCCACACGGAATATTGTCAGGTTGGTATAGGGGAATGTGCGTTAGTAAAATTTTTGGATTTGATTCATTGCCTTAAAGAAGATATAAAAGTAGTCAATTGTCTAATAGTAACTGTAACACTACGCATAATCGTCTATTCAATGCCATACCAGCTGATAGTGTTTTGATGAACTCCCAAGAAGAGGATCTTTCTTTGCTCTGTGTGGCTCCTCCTGAACAGATACTAACAGTTCTTTAGCTATCCAAAGAAGAAGCATGAAAGGGAGCTACAAAACAATATACTCTTATTCATGTCAGGGAACTGCCATTCCATAGGTGCGTATGGGGAATTCAAAAAGCAAGGCAGGTGAACATCAACCAGAAGAGGACGTAACTACGGGTATGATGCACTCTATCAGAAATTCCTACACATGCATTGAGTGCATTTCTGCAAGTGACAAGCTTTATGCAGAATGTATTGCAGGCCTTACGAGCAGGAGAAATGTTCAAGAATACAATGCAAGCATCATACCCGTAGCTGAAGATGTTGACGATAGTTACACGACGGTTCCAGGTATAAGACTGTGTGAATATTGGTGAGAATGTTGCCTGCATAGTTTGTCGCCTACGTATCATTGGTCTTGTATTCATCCTGATTACAACTCTACAGATGGATCAAGATTGCTACGAGTTGGAGACTATCATGATGCTTCGTTGTCGGCTCCGAGTAATCTAACACTGGATTATGGCACATATGAAGCACAAGATTCATATGTTACTGACTCATCCGCATTTCATATGACATGATTTGTAATTATGGGGGTACACCTGTATGTACAACATACCGCATTTGTTGTTGATTGGTAAGTTGTAGGTTGTGAACCTTTAAACGAAGAGATGCGGTCGTCTTATCAGAATAAGACAGATGGTACGACGAAGCTACAAGATGATACTGAAGGTATTCCCCGGCATGCTTATCCACCATCCAAACCGACGTATTCGGTAGCGGATCAGACAGGTTTAGTCCATTTTTCGGGATGAGCTTTATGGGCTTTTTGGTTTTTACTTTTAACATAATGCAGACGACAGAACTTCCGAGCAGCATGCAACAAGAGCTGTATTTAATGAACGCAAAAATTACGCTGACGAAACAAGGGAGTAGTTCAACACACAGAGGCGTGCAGCCTATCGGAAGAAAAAAGAGGAGGATATGGTTAGGTTACAAGAGGAGAATCAGCCTTCCCTTCCAAAGTCTGGTAAGTTGTTTAATGTGAGTTTGCTGACTAATCCTAGGTTCATATAAATTATTATTTGAACACATATAGTATGCGAAATACTCCCTCCGTTCCTAAATATTTGTCTTTCTAGACATTTCAACAAGTGACTACATACGGAGCAAAATGAGTGAGTCTACACTCTAAAATATGTCTACATACATCCGTATGTGGTAGTCCATTTGAATTGTCTAGAAAGACAAATATTTCGGAACGGAGGGAGTATTTGTTATAGTAACCTGACTTTATAATACTCCTTAATCTACAAAGTTTCAAGTGCTGGTTTCGTAGATGTTGTATCAGTGTGATCTAAGTGATTTGTAAACATAACCTGAATATATCTGGCCTGACTAAACATAACCTGAATAAACATAACATGCACAGAGAAACCTATTGTTCAACCAGGCCTCTAAAATCCCACTCATACTTTTTTTATTCACTAACTCTCATACATCTGGTTCATCTGGTAGACCATAGGGAACTTATCAACGCGCGGACGCGGGCATCTTATCGCACTAGCAAGTCAGATGGCTTGAAAAGCCAACAAGACGATGGGCAGACTATTCACCGCCGTACTCTGTGATATCATGAATGTTCATCAACTTTCACATGTGATCCCAGGTACATTTTTGGTACTTTTGCAATGTCCTTCGTTATATTTGCCACTTTGGTAAGCGTACAATTTCAGGTTCTGTTTAACATCTCTTTGTTTTTGTCATTTATGCTGGGTTATTCTAGCAGCTGTCTCAAATGACCCCAATCAAACCATGGGTAAACTGGTGGGACAATGCAGCGATACCGGGTCAGGACAGAAGCTGGGGCACATAAACAAACCCACAGTAGACGATCATCGGAGGAAAATTGATCTTCGTCCCCTTAGTATATCAAGTAAGATTACTGACCACGCATGTTGAATCAGATAACCCAGCTAGCTCGGGCTATACATCAATCTCGCATAATGATGCAACATATCCTCATACAGCTACGGTCACATCTGGTGTCATTCGTGCGAAAGACATACAAGGTAATCTGATTGTACCTTTTCCATGATTGTTTGATGTCAAGTCGTGTTTTTTCCTTTGGTTTTGAGAGAATGACATGAAAGACACCAGTAGATGACTTGAATGACACCAAAGAAAATACGCAAAGAAGAGAAGAAGATCGCAAAAGAGACCATAGAAACGCCCTGAGGAGAGCTGCTTATCGGCGAAAAAAAGATCGGAATCTACAAGATGAAAATCTGCGGGCCCTTAATTTATCAGGTAAGCTTTAAATGTTTTAACCATTATAGTCAGTACCTTCAATTCATGTCTTAACCATTAAGTTTTCAACATGTTTTGTAAACTTTGTTTAACCAGACAACCCAACTAGCTCCAACTATACATCATTCTCGCATAATGATTCAACATTTCCTGCTACAACTACGATCACATCTGGTCTCATTAATGACAATGATCTACAAGGTAATCAAATTGTGCGTACACCATCATCAATTGATGTCAGATTATGTTTTATTCTCTACATTTTTTGAATGTTCTGAATGACACCAGATGTTGACTTGAATGACACCCAAGAAACAAAGCAAAACAACAAAGAACACAAGAGAGATCATAGAAATGCCCCGAGGAGAGCTGCTTATCGGAGGAAAAAGGATCAGCTTAAAGAAGATGAAAATCTTCGTCCACTTTTGACATCAATTCAACATATTACCTTTAGTTTCACCTTGACGTACATAGATTTTTTTTTCTCATAGAAAATTATTCTTTTAGCGACCATCATGCTCGAAGCATAGAGTTTAATGCTTCATCTTAATGCACATGGTTTGTATTTATGTAGCAAAAGAAAGTTCTAATATTCTTTAGTCACTACCTCCATACATATTAAAATCAGATTGTTCTAACTATGTTTTCAAAACGTTGTTCAACCAGCCAACCCTAATAGCTCCAGCTATACATAATTCTTGCATGATGATGCAACATTTCCCCCATCAACCTTAGACGTGTCTGGTGTCACCCATGACAATGACCTAGCTAGGAGGCAACATGATGATGAACGGAATCGTAATTTAAGAAATGAGCAAAGGGAGCAGAGAAACTCACGTAGCCGAGCATGTTATCAGAAGAAAAAGGATGAACTAACGGTTGATGTCAGAGAAAAACTAAATGCAAAGCTACGAGAGAAGCGCATGCAACGCCGCAAAAGCATGTCGGTGATTGAGAAGGGGGAGTCAAGTGCTCAGAGGAAGGTCAATTATGCTAGAAGGAAAAACACCCCGTGCAATGAATCCCTCGCAATCCCACGCCCAGACCTAGCAAACTCAACCTCTGAATGTCCCGCATCCACCTGCCGCGCATCATCCGACTCTCGAGCCGCCGAAGATGATTCATCTGATGGCGACCCTCCGACGATCATGCCGAATTACACTGTCAGTACCGATGGTATGAAAATGCTATTGTCATGTTCTTATGCTCATTCCCAGCAACCCTCTTTTGACATGATGTTGTCTATTGTCACATTCACCATGACAACAATGTAGACGACATCGATGGATTCCTAAGCCGCATCATGGGCGATGAGCCGACACCACCCGACTTGATGGATGAGGAGTATTACATGTTTCGCGACCAAGGTATGGTCAACTCTGAACTATGACGTCGTGGAGCTTTATTGTAATTATAATTATTAGTAATTATTGTTTTGAACATCATGTTTCAACAAATGCCCATAGGATCCGATTATGACAGCATGGAGGATGACGAGGAAGCGAGCATGTCTAGCGCTAAACCTATCAAGATTGATCCATTTGACTTTGTCTACACAAACATCCCAGACAGCACTCACATCCTGAAGCACGCCGCAAACTGCGACCACTGCAAGGCCAGAAAGTTTGAGTCTGAGACTGACAGGTTTTGCTGTCGCAATGGCCAAATCGAGCTCAAGCAACCGGAACCAATCCCAGAGCTGATGAAGCTATGGTCCAGCATGGATGCAGATTCTAGACATTTTCGGGAGAACATACGATTCTTCAATGGGCATTTTGTCTTCACAACCCTTGGCGTCAGCCTTGATGAAAACTACACAAACATGAAGTCTGGGGTGTACACATTCCGGGCACACGGCACCATCTACCACAATTGCATTTGTTCGGGCCTAGCTCCCGCCCAGAACATCTGCAGTTGTACTTCTACGATGACGACCCAAACCTAACTCATCGTAAGGCTGCCACCAAGCAATTAGACCAGGATGTCGTGAAGAAGTTAGTGGACATACTCAAAGAAAACCCGTATTCCCGACAATTTAGGAGTTTGGGTGCACACAAGGAGAACCTCGATGATTATAGGATAGACCTAAACACCGATCAGAGGCTTGACCAAAGAAGATATAATAGACCAGTGACATCTGAGGTCGCTGCAATTTGAGTTGAGGGCAATGACCTAGAAAAGGGGTTCAAAGGAACTCCTGGGATTGGGTTGCGGCCTTCCACTGCCCTCTTTGCTCATAGAAGATATGTGGCATGTTACAATGAAAAAGTTAGACTGATCATTCAAAATACAAAGTTGGATTTATGTTGACTACTGAATACTTTCAGAATGATTTATGTTGACAAGCATGACAGACTAACCCACGATAGTAGCCAGCAACTACTCTTTCAGAGTCCTATTTTCAGGTGACAGGTGGCCTTAATGTTTATTTGAATTAAACATGTGGCCAAATGGCCTTAATGTTCATTTAATCCTGTTTACTCATATTTACTCACCTACTGCAAAACATCTTATCATGTTTATACTCAATCTATATTGTAACTGGACGATTTATACTCCCTGTTCAGTTATAAATCAAATACAGTACTCTGTGTTCCCGAGTAGCCTCATTGCAACTCAATGGGATTACACTGAAAATATCACAAATATATTAACTTTGATCTCTGTTACTAATTAGGAAGAAGGTCATTTCTACTGATACTACAATGACAATGTCACTACACTAGAAAACAACTGAACCTTTAATCTCAGTGCAGTAGTGAAACACTGAACCTTTAGGCATGTTTGCATGCTTTCAGTACTGTAACAATTAAGGTCCAATCGTTTGACATATATTTTCTGGTTTGGTGCTGAAAATTGGCAGTGTATTGTGAAATAACAGTACTCACAGATTACTCTGTTGTTATTTATCCAGAGATGGTAGTAGGGATGAATTACAGCAGAATTGAGCATATGGATACACACAGAAATCAAGCTGAATTGCTTTTTAAACATATAGATTATACTCCTTTCTGTACTTTTAAAAATTACTCCTTGCTATGCATTCAGGCCCATAATTCAGAGGGTCTAGAATTTAGTTGCAGATCAATCAGATAGATCTATAGTTGCCACTGCAAGGGATTACAACATCCTGAACTCAAATTCTTGATTGGATTAACTTTTATTCACTCCTGTAGGAAGGCCAAATAAGTTAAACAAAGAGCTGTTTCCAGCCACATTTCTGACACTCCCATGTGAAGTCTGCTCTGAACCTTTTTTAATTGTTGGTATATATAGCATATGTAGTAGTTCTAGGAGTAATAATTAAATTATGTTGTTCACTGGTCTTTTAACCATATGCATGATTCTATAAAATTCAGCCACTCCTATCATTTAAAAATAAAGGAGTAGCATTAGGACATTCAAGAATCAGGAAAGCAAACAACTTCACTTTCTACTTTTTCAAGAGTGGTGTTTTTCCATCAAGAGTGTAACCACTACGTTCCATGGAATGAGACTGTCCCATGGAATGAAGGCCTATTCAGGAAGAATGTCTAGTATATTAAAATAACACGTATCTCAGCTTTCCTATTGAGTATTAATAGGATACTGGATTACTGATCCATTTAGCACAAAGCTTGATATAATTTGCGTAAGAAAAATAAATTTAAAACATGTTGCTAAGGAGCAAAGGTAACTAGATACGTGAGATACTTGGGGCTGAGTCAACGCACCTCCTGTTTAAGAAGATCAAGAAGGTTGTCTGTTGAAACAAGACTCTGAAATTCGGCTTGACAGCACATAGTGGCTGTAGTCTCAGCCAGCGAATCTTCATCACTTGAAGACGAGCAACTACCACACAACCCCTTGGGATATTGCAGTTTGTGAACTACTCTCTGAAACTTGTAATCTGGATGTCACAGTACATAGGAATAATCTGTCAGATTAAACAAGATTACTATTACCAGTATATTAACCCATGATAGCAGCTAACTGAACTCCAACACGCAAACTAATTATCCACAGATAGCACCTAACTGGACTCCATCATCAGCACACACACAAAAGACATGGATGAAAATTGAAATGGCCATGGGGTGGTGTTGCTTACCCGAGGAGATGGTCATGTTGAGTGACGCGGCCGAGCAACTATCTCTGGAGTTCTCGATCTAGGGGAAAAGGGGGCAGAGAAGGTGAGGGTTGGCGGCACGGTATTTCAGAGGAGGAGATGGGTGAATAGGTTACCTTGAGGAGGGGAGCGAGCTCGGTACATGGCGTCGGTTGGAGAAGAGGGAGGTCCATCCATGGCGTGGCGACAGGGGTGCTAAGCGATGAAGAGGCACAGGACCCCCACTACTCTCCTGGCGCACGAGGTCGTCCGTCGAGGTGGAAGAAGACAGCTCGCCGGTTGTGTGCGCATGGCTGCCGCCTGGTCGCTCGATCTACGCGGTGACCGCCGTCGCATGAGTGGAGTGGAGGGGATGAAAGGGAACGCTGATGTGAGAGGAGGCCGCCGGTTGTGCCGCCGTGCGGGCGAGAGCGGAGGGAGTGGAGTGGGTGAGGGGAAGGAGAGTGGAGAGAGATCTAGGGATTGTGTGCGTCACTGGAAAGGGGGAGTGAAGAGAGCGAGGGGAAGGAGTTCGTGGGTGCTGGTTGCCCATGAGAGGAACAATAGAATGCGAGTGGGCTTGGGCTTCTTGGGGCCTTGGATCAGCAACCTTTGTGTAAGAAAAAAAAAAGTCTCAACAAAAATGTTGTACAAAAACATATATCTTTATCTTTACCTAATAATAAAGCAAATTGGGTTTCTTTCTTCCGCATGGCATTTTTTCAGAAAAGTCCTTCTATTTCAGAGAAGTCAACCCGCAGTCCTGTTTTAAGTCAGAGCGAATTGTTTTTTTCGTATTTTACACAAAAGTCCCTGTATTTTCTTGAAATCAACCCGCCGTCCGGATTTAAGTCACACCCGAACCGTTATTTTACGTTTTTCGAAAAAACCCCTGACGTTTTAGGTAATTCATCCGCGGATCATATGTAAGTCAAACAAATATTTTTTTAAATCATCCATATCTTTTAAATCGTAACTCCGATTTGAACATGTTATATATGAAATTTGATTAGAAAAATATGTAGAATATGAATATGAGATTAGTTTTACCTATTAAGTATTTTTAATATTATTTTGGAATATATTTAAATCAAACAAATGATTTTCTAAATTATTCGTATCTTTTAAACCGTAACTTCGATTTTAACATATTATATATGAAATTTTATTAGAAAAATGTGTGGAATCTAAATATGATGTTAATTTTACCTGTTAAATATTTTTAAAATATTGTTTTGAAAGCAAGCTTATAATTTCTAGCTTAAGATCCGTTTTTCTTTCGTACCGGCGGCGATCTAGATTGCAAATAAACACCCCCAGTATAACCATATAGGCAAAAGAAAACATCAATAACTACACATGCATACCTCTGAAAAATGTCGCAGGGGAAAACAACAGATTTTTCATCGAGAATGAGAGAAAACGAGAGAGAGAGAGAGAGAGAGAGAGAGGCGAGGGAGGAGAGAGGGGGAGAGAGACGCCTTAGGATTAACCATATTCAAACACGTTTTTTTGTTGTTTTCTGTGAACACCGAGGCCATCGCCGGCGAGGGTGAGAAGGAGCATAAGCGGCAACACAAATATGATGCCTCGCAAATATAAAAGAGATGGACCTATTAAGTGATGGTTGTTGGGTTGTTTTTTCTCCCGTTGCAACGCACGGGCTCTTTTGCTAGTATTAATGTAAATTAGGATATATACTTGGTTTATCTTGGATTTCTTGAATGCTTTTATCCTTTGTCGGACAATTTTCCTTACCCTATATAAAAAATTTAAAAATTCTGAAAATAATATAAATAGACTAAAATGATTTAAGAAATTTCAGATGACATATTATTATATATGAACATTATAGTTGGTTGTTTGCTTATTTTGGAATATATTTAAATCAAACAAATTATTTTCTAAATTATCCGTATCTTTTAAACCGTAACTTCGATTTTAACATATATATGAAATTTTATTAGAAAAATGTATGGAATCTAAATATGATGTTAATTTTACCTGTTAAATATTTTTAAAATATTGTTTTGAAAGCAAGCTTATAATTTCTAGCTCAGGATCCGTTTTTCTTTCGTACTGGCGGCGATCCGGATTGCAAATAAACACCCCCAGTATAATCATATAGGCAAAAGAAAACATCAATAACTACACATGCAGACCTCTGAAAAATATCGCAGGGAAAACCAACAGATTTCTCATCGAGAATGAGAGAAAGCGAGAGAGAGAGAGCGAGAGAGAGAGAGAGAGATAGAGAGAGAGAGAGAGAGGCGAGGGAGGAGAGAGGGGGAGAGAGACGCCTTAGGATTAACCATATTCAAACACGTTTTTTTGTTGTTTTCTGTGAACACCGAGGCCATCGCCGGCGAGGGTGAGAAGGAGCATAAGCGGCAACACAAATATGATGTCTCGCAAATATAAAGGAGATGGACCTATTAAGTAATGGTTGTTGGGTTGTTTTTTCTCCCGTTGCAATGCACGGGCTCTTTTGCTAGTATTAAAGTAAATTAGGATATATACTTGGTTTATCTTGGATTTCTTGAATGCTTTTATCCTTTGTCGGACAATTTTCCTTACCCTATATAAAAAATTTAAAAATTCTGAAAATAATATAAATAGACTAAAATGATTTAAGAAATTTCAGATGACATATTATTATATATGAACATTATAGTTGGTTGTTTGCTCCGAAAGAAATGCAACATCTTTTTTTAATAATATGAAAATCGTTTTTCTTTTTTACAAAATAAAACAGTTGTGGTAGTTTCACTTTTAATTTTATTATATGTTCATATGATGCAGTAAAATATATTGTTTATATTTCATCAGAGAGAAAATCTGATGGGTTCCGACATACACGCTGATGTAACGATGACAGACTGGACTGAAACACCACGAGAAGATGGATATAGCTAATCCTTCTTTGTCTGTGTCATATACATGATGATACAAAATGTTCATTTTTTAAAGATTGTTATTTTTCAGAATATAGGTGATATAGATATGGATTTTGGAGATACACAAAAAGAACGGATCGACAAGGGTTCCGAAGCGGCAATACTGAAAAGGGTCGGAAAATCATCGAGTTGTTCACAACATAATGATGTGGAGGTGGTGATATCTCATAAAAAACCCAAAAAGGATGCCAATTTAAATGTTATCGCACAAGGTATTCTTTTCAATATTATTATCGATCTTTTCTTCTTCATATTGCCTTTTGTATTGAACCAAATTGTCTCTTTTTTATATTAATTTGGCTCATTTCTTTATTATGCAGACAGACTATGTTTGTACCCCCAGGGATATTACATTCATCGAATCAATCATGTCCACCCCCAAGAAAACCAAGTTCGTGGACATTGAAGATGCCTCGTTATCAAACGATGATTCGCAATGTCTTATGAAGGATGATATGTTCTTACACGATGGTGTAAGACCAATTGCATAAACTTTATGATTATTAATATAAACAATATATAATATCGTAAAACATAGATATAATTCATATGTGGAATTGCAGGTGATAAATGCTTATATATATATATATATATATATATATATATATATATATATATTGCATGCTTTCTCACGACCATCTATGTGACAGGGCGGGTGGAAAGGTACATCTTATTAGCACATTCGTTTCTGTCCGGATAAAAGAAGACGGAGAAAGAGACATAGACCCATCAAAATATCGTCGCATCGTACAATATGATAATACTTATCTACAACAAGATATGGTTAGTCTCGCCTCATTATCCATGGATATCATGATGTATTTTTTAATTAATCCATGTGTATACTGATTCGTTATAATTTATATGTAATTGTGACTACAACTTATATGATATTTACACCAGCTATTCATTCCGATTAACATTGAGCGGAGCCATGCATTGGTATCTCGCAGTCGCCAATGCCCAAAAACGTGAGATTCAAGTATTGGACTCACTTAGTTCTCGAATCAATCGGAGTGACCTTACTACTACGGTAACTACTATTCTTTTCTGGTACTCTTGACATATGTTTGTTTGCTTTAACCCCTACTATTTTCCATATATAAAATAGTTACTACGACTTGAGAAGCGTTTGAAACTTGGAGAACAGAGTCCGAAGTTTAATAGAGATCATAAGTGGGTTGATCTCAATATTAAAAAGTGGAATGTCGTAGAACAGTTCCATGAGGCAATACAAACGGATGGGTAAGCACTTGTCACAAATTTAAAATTATTGTGTGTGGTACTCATGAACATAAAAATATCATATAATAGAAAATATTGATAGTAAAATGTCGTACTGTATCTATTAGTTGATGCAAGCATGTGGGTATAATGAACACTATTATTTGTTGAAATGGTATATTTATTTGATTCATATGTGTGATATTCTAAAGCATTATTTAATGATATTATAACGCATCTTGTGGACTGTTTATGCTAAATTTTATGAAATATTGGACAGCAGATTTATTAACAGATCAGTTCACCTAGGTATTTCCTTTTATACATTATTTTATCTCAAAAAATGTTATATTGATTTTTATATATATTGCAGGAGGATATCAAGCACTTTCGACGAAAATTATTTGTCATTTTGCTCGATTCAGAACTGAATAAGCTAAAAGGATGTCCAATATACCATCAACCAGACAATGAAGAAAATTTATCTAATTCTGATCTCGAGCTCCTGGAGAATTCACCTGATGGAGTCAAAGACAGACATCTTAGACCAATCCCCGACATGCCCACGGATCAATGTGAATTGCTTGTCAGCCTCTACAACTATATCATGTCGATCGATGATGCCAAGTGTTTGGAGTAAGTATCATTTATCAATATGCAGGGTGCCACTGTACATTGTTGTTATTCTTACCATCCAATTGATATAAAGGAATGGGTCCGAAGCTCGACACACCGTCCAATGGGCTTAAGTCTCAAAAGACTTGAGAGTATACTTAACATGGAGCAGTCTGTGGACAATGATTGTTTCAATATTGCTGTGCGTATACTGGCATGTGACGCGGGAGTATTGTTCACAGACCCTTCAATACACTACATGGATATACAATTTTGTGTAAGTTATCATAATTCTTCATTCAATATCATTAGTATCAACATGTTTATAAATAGTTTTTTACTCAGTCCATCTTGCGGGATTCAACACGAGATCAAAAGTTCTGCGATAAGGAAACTATTCAGAAGTTGGCAATATTGTCTGACTTGGCCTGGGATAAACAACAACATCTTATCATGCAACATGGTAAGTAAGGTCTTTTTTCCACTGTTTGTCATGGTTTATTGTTGTTTTTAATAGCTACCACTTATAGATTTATCTTCCATATGAATCCATCGGTCGATACATCTTGTACGTCATCGACAAAGCGGCATGTCGTGTATCTATTCTGGACCCTATTCGTACAACACAATCGCCGGAGATGAAAATTTTGAGGAACTTCATGAATTAAAAAGTTTTGCGAGGGAATTCAAAAAAGCACTCGAAATAAAGCAACCAGGATAGCATTTTGATATATCAAAATGGCAACGTTTATTTCCTAATGGTATTCTAATGAGCGTAGACAGGTAATAAATTCATATTACAAACTTTTTTTTATTATCACCATATTTAATACAATAACAATTTAGTAAATTGCAGGGATTTGTCTGGTTTTTTCGTCTTCCATTTTATGCTCTGGTGGAACGGTAAAGACCTTGTGCAGCCAGTTTGTGCGGTGAGTATTGTGTGTTACACTTGTTTTTAAACCTTCCACGTGAAGTATTCGTGCTAACTACATATATTGCTTTTGCAGGATGGGTATGAGTTGAGGAAGCGGTTTTTATTATACTTGCTCAAACATCGTGTGAATGAAGCTAAAGTGCAAGAATTTCTTCAGCGCATCAAGTAGATCTCAATATTCTATAATAGATTTTTAGCCGGATCATTACTTTATACGTATACGTTTTCAATTTGATATCTTGTTATAAGTTTACATTACAAATGAAGTGGACTTCAATTATTATGCAATTGTGATTGTGTTATATTGTCTCTATCTACGATATTTAGCATGCATTATCTTTATATGACTTCAACAAAGTATTCCAGAAGCCCGTGGCAACGCATGGGCATACTACTAGTAACTAAATAAGGGCCGACCAGAGGCATAACCGGCCTCACGACTTGGCACCAACGCACCAAACATGGGCACTCAGCCATGGCTACAGCCACATCCGAGGCCAGTGCACGAGCAGCCAACAGCGACAGTGGCTAACAAGGGCAGCGGAAGCACAAGCTAGCAAGCAGCAACAGTAAGGCGGCAACGGCACTACGCAACGCAGGAGGTAGTAGCAGCACGCAGGCGCAGCAACTAGCAGAGCAGCAACAAGAACAACAGACGCAAGCACAATGGCAAGAAGCAGCAGTTGGGTGCACTGGCGCGCGCACGTAGGCATGGCTGGACATGCTAGGCGCGGCCAGGAGCAGCAGCAGTACACAGGTGCGCGCGGACGTGGAGCTCTAGCTGCCATGGCGGACGGAGCTCATGGGGCGGTCACTACGTCGACGGGAACTAGAGGGAAAGGTGGGGGATCAGCGTTGCTCACCGCGGGAGGGCTGATGGCGAGCTCGTACGGGGCCGGGGACGACTCGATGCGACAACTTGGGGCAGCGGGATGGCGGAGGCCGAGGCGGAGGGAGCCGCCCGATTCGGCGAAGGGGAGCTCCCGGGCTCGAACCAAAGGAGGGAACCGACGCAGACGACGACTGCCGCCCTCCTGGACGCCTCCAGGCGGCGCGGAGCAGCTGGTGGTCGGGGAATCGACGGGGAGATGTCGATGATGGCGCTCGGCCATTTTGGGGAAGATGGAGCGAGTGAGAGGAGGAAGAGAGCGGGCAAGTGGGTGCGGTGGTAGGTGGGGGAGGGGAGACTGAGGCTCCAGAGGGACGCCCTTATCCCCTCACGTGTCGTTGCCGGAAACGGGGTCCGGCGGAAGCACACGCCCGCTCGGTCGGCTTCCCCTGTAGTGAGGTGGAAGGCGACCAAGGGGGGAGCTGGGCCGGCTGTTACCGGGTGGGCCGAGGCCCACAGGGACAGGGGGCTTCCCCTTTTTTGGTATTTTCTTTTCCCTTTTTTTGTAAAGAAACTTTTTCTGTTTTCTTTATTATAAAGCAGTTAAACATTTTATAATTTTTTTGGCTCCTCACCAATATTATTCAAAGGTTAAGTTTAACAACTTGAACATTTTAGTTTTCATGCTTGACAAAATTTAAATCTTGACTTCAGACTTTGTTTTGAATTTGAATTGTAACATGGATCAAATGAGGATTAGCAACAGTAATGTGATGACATGGCACCATTAACTTGGGATTAGTGTAGCATAAATATCCGAGCGTTACACTTGGGGATGCCCAAAGCATCCCAAATTTATATTTCAATAAGTCTCAAGCATCTAAGCTTGGGGATGCCCCGGTAGGCATTCCACCTTTCTTCTTCAAAAATTATCGGTTAGTATCTGTTGAGCCTAAGTTTTTGCTTCTTCACATGATGTGTGCTATTCTTAGAATGTCATTTTATTTTGTTTTTTGCTTTCTATTTTAATGAATTATTTAGATATGAAAGTTTTTAAATAAGAGAGAGTCCTCAAATAGCTACCCATTCACATAACTACTCACTTGATCTTCACTTATATCTTTTTGGAGTAGCTTGTCATTTACTCTTGTGCTTCACTTATATCCTATGAGTAAATTATTGAATGAATTGAATATCATGAAACTTAAATTACATGTTCATATCATTCCTAGTAGTGGCTTCACATTGGGTTTAGAAAGTGAAAGCTTTTGAAGCTCGACAATCACAATATTGGTCATACAAGCAATTCACGAATAATTAGTATAAGGAAGAGAACTTTCACATGCAAATACACTATCTTGGAAATCTTTTGTGATTGTCAGCCCCCATCAAAATATTATATGCCAAAATGGTTGACGTTGGACAAGGAAGACAACGTAATGATTTATGTTTGTTCATATTCACATAGAAGTTATATTGTCATAGATCCTTAAACATGTGGTGCTTGCCCCCATCTTTGCTAGCCAAAAATTCCGCACCAAGTAGAGATACTGCTTGTGCATCCAAAAACCCCTTAAACCAAAATCTTGTTTTCAAGATTCCACCATACCTACCTTAAGTTTTGAGTAAGATCCTTCAAGTAAGTTGTCATCGGTGCAATAAGGCAATAAAAATTGCTTCTAAAAAGTGTTAGATCATTTAGTGTCAGAGAAAATTGAGCATTGTACGAACTTGTGATGGCAAAGAATAAAAGCAACAAACTGCATAATAAAGGTTGCTATCATAAGGGGCAATATAATGTGACATTCTTTTGCACTAAGGGGTTGAGCATACAAACAAAAAGCGCATGACAACCTCTGCTTCCCTCTGCAAAGGGCCTATCTTTTACTTTTTAGTATTTACTTTCATGCAAGAGTCAAAGTTTTTCTCTATTCCCTTTTATTTTTCTCCTTTGGTAAGCATCATGTGGTGAGGAAAGATCTAGGCACATATATCCAGTTGGATATGGGTAACATGAGTTATTGTTGTTGACATCACCCTTGAGGTGAATACGTTGGGAGGCAAAGTTATAGGCCCCTATCTTTCTATGTGTCCGGTTGAAACATTTTGCTCATGTGTATGTAGTGAGTGTTAGCAATCATAGAAGACTATATGATGGTTGAGTATGTGGAGCTCTTACTTAGACTCTGTTGAATAAGTTGAATTGCAATTGCTTGGTAACTGAGAACATAGGTTGTTGAGTTTCAAGAGAATTCATTGTTTGAACCTTAACATGTGAATTGGTTGCTACTATAACATGAGAAGTTTTATAAGAAAGAATTGATGTTATGATGCTAGGAAAAGTGATTGAAATTGTCATTGATCTAACTTGTGCACTTTGCTAGCATTCACACTTCATAGATTATTTCTTTTATCATTTACCTACTCGAGGACGAGTAGGAATTAAGCTTTGGGATGCTGATACGTCTCCAACGTATCTATAATTTATGAAGTATTCATGCCATGTTTTCAATAATTTTATATGGTTTTGGTATGATTTGCATGGAACTAACCCGGACTGAAGCTGTTTTCAGCATAACTACCGTGGTGTTGTTTTTTGTGCAAAAATGAAAGTTCTCCAAACACCGTGAAACTTTTTGTGGATTTTTTATGGACCAGAAGACTACAAATGGGCCAGAGCAGCACCTGGGGGGTGCCCCAAGGGGGGGCACAACCCACCAAGGCGCGCCTAGGCCCCTAGGTGCGCCCCTGTGGTTGTGCCCACCTCGGTGGCCTCCCGCACCCCCTCTTCACCCTATAAATTCTCAAATATTCAAAAAACCCTATGGGAGACCCTAGATCGGAAGTTCCGCCACCGCAAGCCTCTGTAGCCACCGAAAACTAGTTGGGACCCTGTTTCGGCACCCTGCCGAAGGGGGAGATCATCACCGGTGGCCATCTTCATCATCCTGGTGGCCACCACGATGAGGAGGGAGTAGTCCTCCCTCGGGGCTGAGGGTTTGTACCAGTAGTTGTGTGTTTAATCTCTCTCTCTCTCGCACGCGATCTTGAGATGTCACGATCTTGATATATCATTGGCTTTGTTAACATAGATGGATCATATGATGTTTCTCCCCTCTCTACTCTTGTTGTGATGAATTGAGTCTTTACCCTTTGACGTTTTGTCTTGTCGGATTGAATGTTCAGATCTGAGGACACATGATATATGTCTTGCATATGAATACCCGTGGTGACAATGGGATATTATTTCGATTCACTTGATATATGTTATGGCACTCAACTTGCGGAGTCCCAAGGTGACTTTGGGGTAATCTATGCGTAGGGGTTGATGCACGTTTTTATTATCTTTTCTCTGATAGAAACTTTGGGTTCTCCTTGTAGTTCTTTGTGTGTATTGAGTATTATGAATCTGAAATTGTTTTATACATATCGTATAATTAACTCACGAGTACTCGCGGTGACATTGGGGTATCTAGGTGACATTAGAGTTAGTTGATATGTATCATATGGTGTTATTTTAGTGCGAACTCTCTATTAGATCGATTGGAAAGAATAGCTTGCTATTATTTTAGTACGAACTCTAGGATAGATTGATCGGAAAGAATAGCTTTGAGGTCGTTTTGTACCCTACAAACAATTTCCATCTTTTGTTCTCCGCGAATAGGAACTCGGGAATGATCCTTTATTGCACTTTGAGGGATAATCATATGATCCAACTATGTTAGCATTGTTGAGAGATTGCAGTAGTGAAAGTATGCACCCTAGGCCTCATTTTCCATTATTGCAATATCATTTTTGCTCCATTTTATCATTTACTACTTGCTGATTTTTTTATTGTTCGCACTACAAAAACTCATATCTACTATCGATACTACACTTTTATCACCATCTCTTCGCCGAACTAGTGCACCTATACAATTTGCTTTTGTATTGGGTGTGTTGGGGACACAAGAGATTTCTTGTATTTGATTGCAGGGTTGCTTGAGAGAGACTATCTTCATCCTATGCCTCCCACGGATTGATAAACCTTAGGTCATCCACTTGAGGGAATATTGCTACTATCCTACTAAACTCTAGCTTGGAGGGCCAACACGTGTCTACAAGAATAATGTTGGGTAGTATACACCAGTCCTCCACCTGCTCCTTCACGGCTTTGGCAGCAGCGTCTAGATACTCGGGCGCCACCAACTCTAGCAGCATGCGAAGGTCGAGGCTGGGGTACCGGAGATGGAGCTGGCAGAAGACACGCGTCGCGGTCGTAGTGAAGAGCGCGCGACACTCCCCTTCCACCATGGAGCCCACCGCGGCGGCGATGTTCTCGAGCTCCTCGACAAGCTTGGCGAGAAGACCGGGAAGGCCGTCGGCCACGGTCATCAGCGGCTTGATAATCCCCAAGTGCAGCGAATCATCATAGCAATTTCCAAAGGTGGAAATGATAAGCATGGAGTGTTGAACCCACAAGGAGCTAAAGGTAAGATCAATATTTTCTCAAGTCCTATCTGCCACTGTTACGACTCTACATACACCGAACATTTCCTTCCAACTAGAAATGAGAAATAAAACTATGTTGTGGGTATGAAGAGGATAACTTTGCATGGTATCGGAGAGCTAAAACATAAAAGTAGGTGTTGTTATCATAAAGTTAAAATATATTACTAAATATTATAAATAGGGAGTGTGGAATAATGACGGGTCGGTGTGCGGAATTATCATAGGCAATTGTTAACAAGATCGGTAATCACTATTGCAATTTCATATGAGGGAGAGACATAAGCTAACATACTTTCTATTCTAGGATCATATGCGCTTATGATTGGAACTCTAGTAAGCATCCGCAACTACTAATGATCATTAAGGTAGAACCGAACCATAGCATTAACATATCAAGTCCCCTTTATCCCATACGCAACAACCCCCTTACTCGGGTTTATGCTTCTATCACTCAAGCAATCCACTATAAGCGAATCATGAACATATTGCAACACCCTACAACGGGAATCCCTCACGCTTGCTGTGACGCCCTTGATTCAATCGTACACTAATCATACACGCAAATGTGTACGATCAAGATCAAGGACTCACGGAAGATATCACAACACAACTCTAGACACAAATTAAAATAATACAAGCTTTATACTACAAGCCAGGGACCTCGAGGGCTCGAATATATAAGCTTGAATATACACGAGTCAATGGAAGCAACAATATCTGAGTACAGACATAAGTCAGACAAGTTTGCCTTAATAAGGCTAGCACAAAAGCAACATCGATCGAAAAGGCAAGGCCTCCTGCCTGGGAGCCTCCTAAATACTCCTGGTCGTCGGCATCTGTCACGTGGTAGCAGGCACCCTCGGGGTAGTAGTAGTCATCAAAGGTGTCATCTAGCTCCTGGACTCCGTCATCTGGTTGCATCAACTAGAAAGAAAAAGAAAAGGGGGAGCAAAGCAACCGTGAGTACTCATCCAAAGTACTCACAAGCAAAGATCTACACTACATATGCAACATTATCAAAGGAAGGCTGTATATGTGGACTGGGCTGCAGAAATGCCAGAATAGAGAGAAGGCCTAGTCCTATTGAAGACTAGCATCTTCTGGAAACCACCATCTTGCAGCAAACATGAGGGAGTAGAGTAGCATAAAGTAAAGAAGTAGTAGTGTTATCAACCTCGGCCAGAGATCCTTTCTTGACTCCCTGCGAGAAAGCAATCCCAGAGCCATACTATCCAGTTATCACCTCATCACAATCCAATTCTCATCACAAGTATCCAGTTCTAGTTATATCGATCGGGATACAACTCCAAGTGTCCATTACCGTAGGACAGGCTATCGATAGATGTTTTCTTCCCTGCAGGGGTGCACCAACTTACCCACCACGCTCGATTAACTCCGGCCGGACACACTTTCCTGGGTCATGCCCGGCCTCGGCCAAACAATACGCCACAACCCGACCTAGGCTTAATAGAGAGTCCAGCACGCCGGCCTAAACCTATGCCCCCAGGGGTCATGGGCCATCTCCCCGGGAACTCCTGCACGTTGCGTACGCAGCCTGTGAGCAGAACTAGCTACCTCCTTCAACAAGGCAGGTGCTTACGCAGTCCAACCCGGCGCGCACCGCTCAGTTGCTGACGTCTATTAAGCTTCGGCTGATGCATACGACACAGAACGCCCATACTATGCCCACGTGATGGTTAGTGTTATTAGGCCAGAGGCCCCTCGGGTCAAATATCCAAATCGTAGTGGATTAGGAACGCACGGTAACAAGCAGAGACTCACGAAAGATGTGACCCCGTTGCCCCGTCTCGAGGACTTGCGGCAAGGGCTAAGAATGCCCGGCCACGCCTCGTAATTATCTCGCGGGCACCTTCCAGGTCAACCCATCTCCACATCACTTGCGGGTACCCCTCAGGGTCGACCCGCCTTTTCAAGTAACAGTTGTAAAGTCCAAGTATCAGTGTGTCCAAACATCAAGGGGAAAACCCGAGGAATCACCCCCGGTGAATTCCACTCGATGTAATCATCAAGGTGAACGTAAGAGGAACCACCCCCGAGGTTCACACTTGAGGGGTTGCACGACAGAGTCGTATGGGAAGTGGTTAAGGCGGAATCACCCTCGATGACCACGACTGAATTGCTACACTACAGGGTTAACATCAGAAGTGCTGTAGAGGTCTCACCCTCGGCACTCGATAGTAACCCAGTAGTGTCGAGCAACTAAGGGGAAAGTGATGTGCGGTGCCGGGGCCTGGTCTTCGATCCCATTGATCGGGTCTTCTGATAATCCAGCGGGGCAGTCGGGACAAAGTGGGGGTCTCCGATGGGTCTCTACCCAACCTATACTAAACAGTTTAGGATAAGCAGGTAGGTAACAACAACAGGTTACAATAAACAGGCTATGCATCAGAATAGGAGCAAACAATAATAGTAGCAAAATCTAATGCAAGCATGAGAGAATGGAATGGGCGATATTGGGATGATCAAAGGGGGGGCTTGCCTGGTTGCTCTGGCAAGGAGGGGTCGTCGTCGACGTAGTCGATCGCAGGGGCAGCATCGGTCTCGGGGTCTACCGGAGAGAAGAGGGGGAAGAAACAGTGAATATAAAGCAAACATAGCATCACAAAGCATAATGTGGCAATATGCTGTGTCGGGTGTGACCTAACGTATGGCTACACGATAAAGGTGAAGGGGGAATTCAACCGGGAATGTTTTCCCGGTTCCGGACCTGTGTCAGACAGATGACCGAAAGGGGAATGTTCCATGTTCAGATAGTTAGAGGTATCTGACAGGTAAACGGACCGCAAATTCGGATTTGTCTCGTTTTTCTGAGCAACTTTCATGTAGAAAACATTTTCATCCGAGTTACGGTTTAATTTCTATGAATTTCTAAAGTTTTAACAATATTCTAATATTAATACTAATTCGAAAAGTTAATAACAAAATGCTACGGGTACCCAGCTCTGTGTACACAGAAGTGTACATAGAGGATGACATGTGGGCCAGGGGGACCCGGTTGACCAGTCAACTATTGACTAGTCAACAGGGGGTGGGGCCCTCCTGTCATAGACTGCTTTGCTAACTACAAAATTAACCTAGTTTCATTAGCAGACTTATTAATCTTAATTAGTATTTTAAACCAAATTAATTACTTTAATCATTTATTTATTTAAAACACCTATTTTTTAGAGAAAAGGGGCTGTGGGGCCCCGCTGGCAGTGGCCCATCTGGCCACTGGAGCGGGTGGTTAACGGGGCGGGCATGGGTTGCCCTTCAGGGCGTGGCCCAGGCGCAGCGGACGGAGCCCCAGGGCGTCGGCCGGCCGGGGCCGCGGCTGATGGCGGCGACAAGCTGCGCGGAGCGGGGCGGGGAAGTGGTCCGCGGCGACAGGGGAGGCCGGTAGGGCCGCAGGGGCACGCGGCCGGGGAGGCATGTGGCCACGGCGAGGCGGACGCGGTGGGGGAGGCGCGGGCGAGCGCAGGCGGCGCGGGAGAGCAGTGGCAGAGGCACGGGTCGGCGCGCTCGGGGGCGTGGTCGGGCGACGAAGCGGATCTCCGGGTGCGTACAAGGGATTTTGCGGGCAGCGGCGGGCGCGTCGGGTACGCCCGCGACCATATGTCGGTGTGGGGGCGGCTCAGGTTTGGCCTCCCGGCGGGCACTTGGTCCGCGAGGAGTTATTGCTGGATGAGGGCGACGACACGAGTCGACCTGGGCAGGTAGGAGGCACGGGGTGGACGGTGCTATCGGCTCGGCGATGTCCCGCGGCGGTCACAGCTCAGGCTGGACAAAATTGAAGCCACGGCCACAGGCACGGCCATTTACGGGGCGCACGCGCTGCCTTGGATCCCCAGGAGCATGGTAATGGTGTTAGTTCAGTGCGGAGCTAACTACAACAGTGGCAACAGACATGGCGGCGGAAGCAGAGCTTCGGACGGGGCATGGTCACGGCTGCAGCTAGCTAGAGGGCGCGTGCGGGGCAAAAACGAACTATGGGAAATGGGGGAACGCTCATAGTGGTTCTCGCGGGCGAGTCGGTGAAGCCGGGGGAGGCCAGAGTGAAGCAGTTCAAAGAAAACGGCGGCGTCCACAGGAGGAAGAAAAGCTTGATCTTGTCGTTGCCGGGGCGCTGAGCTCGAACCGGTCCTCGTAGCGGAAGCAGCGAAGCTCGACGGAGCTCCGGGGCAACCTCCTAGCCCGCGGGATGCACGGTGGCCGCAGGGGCGATGGAGTTCTTGGCGACGGCGGTGGTGGTCGTGGCGGATCTAGGCGAGAGAGAGAGAGTGACGAGGGAGAGAGGGGCGTCCAGAGGGAGTGAGGAGTGGGGAGTGGGTGGAGGTAGGTGGGGGGAAGGACTCGAGGCGTCCGGGGGCGTGGAGGTCTTATCCTCTCACGGGGGTCGTCGCCGGCGAGGTGGTTCGACGGCGACCAGCCTCCTGTAGCGAAGCGCACCGGGGGAACAGTGGGGGAGACGACCGGGGCGGGGAGCTGGGCCTGGCCGGCTGGGCCTGTCTCTGTGGCCTTAGGCCCAGGGGCAGGGGGGTTCCCTTTTCCTTCATCTTTTTTTTGCATTTCTATTTCTTTTCTCTTTTTACAGAATGCTTTGCAAATTTTTGGAGCTGCCAAAAGGATTCTGTAAAATGTGGGACTTGGCCACATAATTACAATGCAATGTTTGACACAGCCACATAAAGTTTGGAAGAAGTTTGAATTAGATGAAATTTGCAAAAAGATGGAAAAGCAGTCAATTTGCTGAGTTGGCACTGTTTTAATTTGCTATAGTCCATCTTAGCTCGGAGGTGATGTTGTTTTCCTTAACAATCATTTTTTATGGAATTTTTACTAAATGATGGATTATTTTGCAGCAACTTTTGTGCAACTTCAAAAATCACTTGCAAATTGAATTTGATTCGAAAGTGGAATTTCAAATGAGATTTGAATCAAAGGTGATTAAGCACTGTTTGAAAAAAATGATTAGCTTAATCACAGTGGGTTACTGTAGCAGGACACTGGGGGTGTTACAAATCTCCTCCACTATAAGAAATCTCGTCCCGAGATTTAAGAGGTGGAGTAAGGGGAAAGACTCGGGAAGGACGGAGCTCAACACAAGATAGGTACGTGGGGACTATGTGAGTGAACGTGGCATAGAGGCATCTCTCGAGTTGAAAATTCAAGAAAGTCATCGAGAGCAAGGTGAGGTGCAATAAGAAGCTTCAACCAGGTAGACAATCGTTTGTTGCCTTAAACAAGGGGGTGAAAGGGGTTCAGAGCAATGGTAATAAGTATCGCATCTGATACCAGAATAGATCGCCTCTCGGAAGGCGGCTCAGGATTTTCATATGAAGCCAAGTGTGAGAAATAACCTTAGAAACAAGGGTGTACAGGAGAGTCAGGTTTCGGTCTTGTGGAACTGCAGGTTATGGGCCCACCATGTGGGTTAAAAGCAGGAAGGCCCTAACATCTTGAACGGTCATGATAGCAAGGCAGGTCAGAGGATAGCATGTCAGTTATGTTGGCAACAAAGTTTGGTACCAAGGGCGTGGGACGAAGAGAACCATTTTCCTGCTCTTAAAACAAGGCGGACCAATAGGCAAAGTTCTCGTCCATCGAGGTTTATCGGAATGTCACCAACAGTAATAACAGGGTCGTACCGACTGATTTGTACCTCGAGGTGTTTCCATAATCAGGGGATTATTTCTGCTTATAACATATCTAGATCACCAGAAAGGTTAAACAAACCAATGGAAAGGAAAATGTGTTTAAACACAAGATTTAGGAGTGTAACTTTCCCAAGGAAAGGCGGAGCATGATATACTTGACAGGGCTCCAAGTATGAAACCATTTAGACAAAGGGGCAAGGAATTTATGAGGTTTACCCATACAATGGTATTTGGATAATTGAACAAGAAACCGATAGCATTGCGCTCCCAATGTTCTTTTTGATGAACGGTGTACCACAGACATGCTTCGGGATAGCATTGACAAGGCCATCAAGGAAAGTTCAGACTTTGGATACACAAAGGATCCATCAGAACAACTTATAAAATTAAGTCATACAATTTCAGCAAGAAAAAGATGATTTTTGTGGCCGACGGGCTCGACAACAATTCATCGAGGGGGCAAGGATGGTATTTCTCATCATGAATTTGATTGATAACCTGGAAGAGCTCAGAATGATGGTGATGATCACGACATATTTGTTGAGGTACCATGAAGATGTAATTGATCTGCGATGACATCAAGTCAAAGGGATGATGAAACGAATGGTTATTGGTACCACGGGTACGACACAAACTCAAAATCAAGCTTGTGGTTCAAGTAGAAATGATATGATCAGGAAGATTGACATAGGCTTAGCTCATTGTCAAACATTGTGCTCCGGGAAGAAGGACCAGGTAGCACAGTTAAAATTTAGCATGATAATGATATCGCCGATCAGGCTAGGAATGACTTGAAGGATTACACTTGTAAGCAACAAATTTACTTAGACTTATTGAATCAGAGTGTGGAATCGATTCACTTACTGGCGTTCTGGAGTGACTAACAACTCAGAACCCGGGGAAATCTGAAATTGGTGAGAGGCAATACCAGATGAAGATTCATAGGAAGCAACATAGTTCTTTGATATTCTCAAGGCACCGGAGGGTAATACGCGAAGGAAGATCAAAATGGAGGCTGCGGAGATGCATTGATCTGTAGAAGACCAAGTGCTTTAACTTGTCTGAGAAATGGAATCAAAGGTGCACAATCATGGTCAGAAACACGGTTGCAAAGGACCAAACATAGATACCAGATGAACTTATAACAAGGAGATTATTATTAACACAAGTAGCTTCTAGGATAAGTTCCACATCGGGTCCATGGGTGTCGGTGTCAAAACCGGCGGATCTCGGGTAGGGGGTCCCGAACTGTGTGTCTAGGCAGATGGTAACAAGAGACAAGGGACACAATGTTTTTACCCAGGTTCGGGCCCTCTCGATGGAGGTAAAACCCTACTCCTGCTTGATTGATATTGATGATATGGGTAGTACAAGAGTGGATCTACCACGAGATCAAGGAGGATAAACCCTAGAAGCTAGCCTATGGTATGATTGTTGTTATTGTTGTGTCCTACGGACTAAAACCCTCCGGTTTATATAGACACCGGAGAGGGCTAGGGTTACACAGAGTCGGTTACAATGGTAGAAGATCTACATATTCGTATCGCCAAGCTTGCCTTCCACGCCAAGGAAAGTCCCATCCGGACACGGGACGAAGTCTTCAATCTTGTATCTTCATAGTCTTGGAGTCCGGCCGATGATGATAGTTCGGCTATCCAGACACCCCCTAGTCCAGGACTCCCTCAGTAGCCCCTGAACTAGGCTTCAATGACGACGAGTCCGGTGTGCATATTGTCTTCGGCATTGCAAGGAGGGTTCCTCCTCCGAATAATTCATAGAAGATTGTGAACACCAGGATAGTGTCCGGCTCTGTAAAAATAAATTTCACATACCACCGTAGAGAGAATAATATTTACACAAGTTCAATCTGCTGACGTATCTTGTGGCGTGACGTCACACCACAACCAAGCCTTTACTCGAATCGTTTTTATTATACCACCTCAGCGCGTTTAGCGAAGCGGTTTCCTTGGCACGTCTTGTCGAAGCAGAGATCGTGTTCCCCTTATTCCGGGATCCTCATCAATACGGACGTGGGTAACCCAACCGCGCCATTGATTGCGGCGCTTGGGAGATAAGCGAGTTTTACCAGGCCAGTAGGGACGCATAGTTTCATCCGCCCATATATAAGGGGATAAGGATCCACCTTTTTTACCTACGCCTTCTTCCTCCTTTGCTTATCCATCTCCGCGCACTCGAGCTCTAGCGCCCAAGTCCGCATATCTCACCTCAACCTTCTCCAGCCATGTCCGGAGCGGGAGGCAAGTGGATGGCCTCCTCCGTTATGGAGGGGCACATAGAGAAGCTGCGCAGCGCCGGATATCTGTCCAGCAACATCGCGCATCGGCTCCCCGACGAGGGGCAGCTCATCCCCACCCCCAGGCCCCATGAGAGGGTGGTATTCCTTCCCCATTTCCTCCGCGGACTGGGCTTCCCACTCCACCCCTTTGTCCGGGGGCTCATGTTCTACTACGGCCTGGATTTCCACGATCTGGCCCCGAATTTCATCCTCAATATCTCGGCGTTTATCGTCGTGTGCGAGGCCTTCCTCTGCATCCAGCCCCACTTCGGCTTGTGGCTAAAGACCTTCAATGTCAAGCCGAAGGTTGTGAAGGGCAGCCAAGCGGAGTGCGGAGGCGCCATGGTGGGCAAAATGCCCAACGTCACTTGGCTCGAGGGTGCCTTCGTGGAATCCATCAAAGGGTGGCAATCGGGGTAGTTCTACATCACCGAGCCGCATGACCCTAAATGGGCAGCGGCCCCCGAATTCAGATATGGCATCCCCATGCAGCTCACCTCCTGGAAAGAGAAGGGCTTGCTATGGGGTAGTTCGGAAGAGCTGACCGGACTACAGTCCTGTCTCCAGACCCTGGTGAACAAGAAGCTCAAGCTTGTCAAAGTGATCCAGGTCATGCTCGTCCGCCGGATTCTCCCCTGCTAGCAACGGGACTTCAATTTGTGGGAGTTTGATCCGGCACAGCACCGGACCTTAAGCGGGCTCTTCGACACTACGTACAAAGCTGCCTGGAGGGTGCTGTTCAAGGGCGCCGAAGCTCCCGCTTCCGCTACCCAAGATCGCGGATTCAGCACACAGCGCCCGGCTGGCGAGGTAAGCTATGTCATCCTTTATGGGACACTTGCTTTTCATAATTTGACTCTATGCGGGATCTAAACTCCCAATACCTTTAACAGGCCTGGCAGAAGACGTCCAGACAGGTTAACTGTCCGGCTCCCCTTCTAGAAGACCTAGCGGATGCGCGTTTGACAGGGCTGCTGGTCCCGGCACTTTACGTAGTGCCGGAGAAGAAGGCCACGGGAACCCGAAGGAGTTCCCGGCGTCAGGTGGTATCGGACTCATCGTCCGATGACTCCGAGGCAGACTCCTCCCACGAGGAAGAGGAGGAGAAGAAAGAGGCCTCTCCCCCAGCGGGGGGAGAGAAGAAAAGGAAGGCCTCCCCGACGAGGGAGGCCGAAGGGTCCAAGAAGGGAAGGACCTTTCCCCCAGGCTGTTCCGCCAACGTCGGCGATGACGGTGAGGAGTGGCCCTCAAGGGCCAAGCCCCTGGTGAGGTCGTAAGTATCCGGACTCCTAGGTGATTTATAATTTTTCTTTTTGTCACATGTTGTCTTTCTAATGCCGCATACAACCCTGTAGTCCGCCTAAGGACGATCTTCCCGCTTCGTCGAGCGGGTCCTTGGGCACGTCGGATATGGATTCTCTTCCGACCGCCTCCACCCCCCGTGACGCTGATGACGCCGAGGTGGGATCCCGGGAGGGGACCCACCAGGAGGAGGAGGCCCCGGAGGTGCCGCAGGGCAACCTCCCGGACTCTGCAGCGGACTCCGCACTGGAACCTGCAGTGGTTTCGGAGTCCAGCGGGCGGCCCCTTTGTAAGAAGGGCAAGACTGTGACACCGGCGACCTCCCTCCAACCGGAGGCGCCGGATAACTTGCTGGAGGCGCTGAACGGCGCTTCCATCGAAGAAGAACACCGCACTGTCATGAGTGCGGTGATTCAGAAGGTTCAGCTCGCCAAGAGCGGGCTGACCGAGGCCTGCAGCAGCCTTCTAACAGGCTTTGAGGTAAGAATTTTAAGATACGTAATATAATACCGCATAGACAGTAGCCCCTGATGCTCGGTTCGGTGTACGGATAGAAAAGCCGGACTGAGGATCTAAAAAGATATACGCAGGAGTCTAAAAAATATGTCAATATGGGATTGCAGACTGCGCTACTGATCTCTGCCGCACTGAATGCGGAGGTCAATGCTTTCAAGCAGAGCCTCGAGCGGTCTGAGAGCGAGCTCGGCCGTTGAAAGGATCGATATGGTTGACTAGAGGGGGGGGGGGTGAATAGGCAACTAACAATTTTTAAGCTTTTCTTTAGCAAATTAAACTTTGCAACAAAATAGGTTGTATAGATGTGCAACTAAGTGAGCAACCTATATGATGCAATAACAACTAGCACAGAAGCAAGCAAAGGATGTAAAACAAGTAGGCTTGCAAAAGTAAAGGCACGAAATAACCAAGAGTGGAGCCGGTGGAGACGAGGATGTGTTACCGGAGTTCCTTCCTTTTAAGGGGAAGTACGTCTCCGTTAGAGCGGTGTGGAGGCACAATGCTCCCCAAGAAGCCACTAGGGCCACCGTATTCTCCTCATGCCCTCACACAATGCGAGATGGCGTGATTCCACTATTGGTGCCCTTGAAGGCGGCGACCGAACCTTTACAAACAAGGTTGGGGCAATCTCCACAACAAACGAAGGCTCCCAACAACAACGCCACGAAGCTTCACCACAATGGAGTATGGCTTCGAGGTGACCTCAACCGTCTAGGGTGCTCAACACCCAAGAGTAACAAGATCCGCAAGGGATAAGTGGGGGGAATCAAATTTCTCTTGGTGGAAGTGTAGATCTGGGCCTTCTCAATCGATCCTGAGCAAATCAACAAGTTTGATTGGCTAGGGAGAGAGATCGGGCGAAAATGGAGCTTTGAGCAACAATGAAGCTTTTGGGGGAAAGAGGTAGTCAACTAGAGGTAGAAGACACCCCTTATATAGTCGTGGGAAAAATCCAACCGTTATCCACATGTTCAGCCCGCGACGCACGGTACTACCGCTCCAGGGGCGCGGTACTACCGCGAGGCTGCGCGGTACTACCGTGGAGGACCACGGTACTACCGCGACGGCAGCACAGGCCGGAACTTGCCTGACTAGGGGGCAGTACTACCGCTTGCGCGGTACTACCGCTCCCCCTTGCGGTACTACCGCAAGGCAGGAAAGTCACGGCCTGGGAAGGGCGCGGATGAAATAAATTACATCCGTGCCTACTTCCGCTGGAACTGGGGTGGTACAAAAACCCGACACGGTACTACCGCCCGCGAGGTGCGGTACTACCGTTGCGGGCGCGGATCTAAAAAATTACATCCGCGCCTACTACCGTGACACTGCGGTACTAGGTAGGAGGGCCACGGTACTACGACTCCTAGGGAGCAGTACTATCATGGGCCTCCGCGATACTACCGCGCTGGACGAGCGGTACTACCGTGGGGGGCGCGGATGTAAAACATTACATCCGCCCCTACTACCGCACCGGAGCGGCACAAGGCCTGGGTGCCGTGGTACTACCGCTCCAGAGGGGCGGTACTACCACTTGTACTTGCGGTACTACCGCAAGTACAGCAGTAGTCGTCAGATTTCCGCACAACCAAGATAATGAAGGGCAGCTCCAAAGTGCAGGGAAAGGAGGGACAAATGTACGTGTTGATTCCACCCAAACCTTTCCGACGCGGACCCCTCTTGATAGTACGGCTCTCCTACGACTCAAATCCACCAAAGAGAAATGTAGAACAACGCCGACTTCAATAGTCTCCGAGGGGCACCGAATCGTCTCGTGCCTAGTGATGAAGTATCTGAGAAACTCAAGGCACACGATTAGTCCGCAAAAGCATTGTCATCAATCACCAAAACACCTAAGGGATAAATATGCCCTTACAATCTCCCCCTTTTTGGTGGATTGATGACAACACGGGATTTGCACATAGATAAGATAATTTAGAGCAGGGGCAAACCCCACCTCTCTAAAATATAGATGGGCTCCCCCTAGATGTGTGCACTTTAGCACTTTAGATGAATGCTCTGGACTACATAGCACACATACTAGGATCAACACTCCCCCTATATTTTAGAGACCAAGGCATGATAATAAGCATAGCATAGCATAAAGATAGCACAATATAACACAAGCTCGCTAGGATAGATAGAGTGCATATGTCTTACACCATACGACTAAGTAAAGAAACCAAGGTTCGAACGAGAAAGCAACAAATAGTTCAACCAAGAAAGCAGCAAGCACACGACACACACGACTCGCAAATCCCTACACTCTCTCCCCCTTTGGCATCGAGACGCCAAAAAGGTAGAGAGGACACCTACACACACGAGGTGGCTCAAGCAGAGAACTCGTCCCAGCCCTCTCCGTCGGTCTCCTCGGCAGCTGGGGTGGTCTCCTCGACATCCTCCTCAGACTCAGTCCACTTGTAACCTTGCTTCTCCATCCACTCGGCCTCAGGAGTGATGCGCTCCTCAGACCCGCCAGACACTTCCTCACCATAGAGCTGCAAGATCTTGTTTTTGCCGGTGACGGCTCTCCTTGGACTCCACGTGAGTCCTATAATGCCCCTTGGCTTGCATGCAGAACAGTGTCTTCATCTTTTCCTTTAGCTTCTTGGCCCATGATGGCATAGGGGCACTCTGGGAAGGCCTAGTAGCATGGCCCTCAGCAACATCCTCGGCGCCAGCATCCTCCTCATCAACAGCAGCCCTAGCAGCAGTCGCATCGGCACGAGTAGCGGTGTTGGCCCAGTTGGATTTGATACGCAGACAGATGGGCTCATGGCGAATCCAGTCTAGAGCAAGGAACTCCTCATCAGGGTACATCTTCTCCCAAGTCTTCGAGATCAGCCGAAACAGATAGGGCCCATAGATAGGCACCTTGCAGTTGAACACTGCAAACCGAAGCTCACACCACATGATGTGTGAGACATCAAGTGGCTGAGACTGAGTCGAACGAGCCTCCTGGCAAATGAGCATCATATCCACCATATAGGCATGAACCTTGTCTTTGTCACCGATGCGTGGGAACAAGGAGTTGCGGAAGATGGGATACATGATATCCAGAAAGGAGTTGAGTACCAAAGTTGTCTTGCCATTGGCGAGCGCCTTCTCAACCATGAACGGGGTAAGCTTGTCCTTGTTGGCAGAATCAGCATTGGCGGGGGGGGGGGGGGGGGGGGCGAACACCCACTGGAGTGTTAAGCCCATCATCAGGAACCTGAAGCAGATCCATGAACTCCTTCCAGGTAGCAGATAGTTGGCGGCCATTGGTCATCCAGGTCATCCTCCTCTCTTCATTAGGGTGAAAGTACACTGAGGCAAAGAACTGACAGATAATCTCAGGGTCATAGTCTAGGTGAAAGGAGATCACATGCTCAATGCCAAACTGCTCCACCAAGTCCAGAGCCTCTCCAAAGTAGTCACGGAACTTGTCCTTCCTCATGTGGTGCATATCAATCCACTTCACCTCCACATAGGTATTCTGCTTGTTCTTGATGACATCCAAATAGATGTTGGTCTGTGCCTTGTTCCAGAACAGCTCACAGCCTCTGACAGTGGAACGCGGATGCACATAGGGGTGAAGCTGCCTGAGACGGACATACTCAGTGCGGGCTATCTCATCCATGCCCTTAGCAGGCTCCTTGTGCTTGCTAGCTGAGGTCTTGACATTGCGCTTGGAGGCAGACGATCCCTCTGGTACTTCACCTGGGTTGCGCAGATGCTTGGAGCCAGTGTCACGACTCGGATTGGACCGGCGAGAGCCACCACCTGAGACACACACGCAAAGCACCAAAGACGCGAAGAAGATCAATGCAAAGGCCACGATAAAGCACAAGAAACACATAGAGGGCATACGAGAAAGTTGGCATGCGATAGATGTGAGCCACGGTAGAACTGCCACTGTCTGCGGTACTAAAAAGTTAGTACTGCTCCAAACGCGCTAGTACCGTGCGAGGTCACGGTAGTACCATGGCTGGAGCGGAAGTAAGCTTTTATTACCGCACAGAGCGCGGTAGTACCGCTCCCGAAGGGCAGTAGTACCATGCGAGCGGTAGTACCGCACTAGACGGGCGGTAGTACCGCGTCGTGTCAGATCCAACGGGCGGTTTGAATCTGAAAAGAACCGCGAAACAACGGCGGTGCTATGGTGATCAGATCTAGCGCAAGACAACAATGCAAGTACAATTCCTATGCAATACCACGCTCCTTCATCCTATTCTTGCAGAGATTAAGCCTATGAATCTCAAGAACACACAATCCTCCCCCAAAACCAAAAAACACCAAAGACAAACAACACGGAGAGGGAGTTGGGGAAAAACCTTGGTCCATAGCAAGAACACGTGGTGGGGAACGATCCCACCGGTCGGAATCACGGGAGGGCAGCCGGTGGAGGAGATCCGGCGACGAACGCCAGCTCCGTTCTTGAGCGAGGGAGAGGAGGAGACGACGTGGAGAGAGAGGACAAGAATGGGTATGGGGAGTTAGAACTCCCCATGCCCGTCCTTATCCCCACGCGCTCGAACCGGCGCGGTAGTACCCCGTATCATCGCGGTAGTACCGCTCGGGCGGAAGTACCGCGCCGAGGCGGTAGTACCGCTCAACCAGGCGCCAGTAAAAAATTAGTGCCATGTGGTGACGGTAGTACCATGCTCCCGCCAGCAGTAGTACCGTGGCTGGCTGCGGTAGTACCGTGAGCTCAGGTCACTGCAAGTTTCAACACGAGAGGAAAAAGCCTTTGCTTGGGAACTTTTCACACACAAGAAACCACAAGAACACGCACAGACCAGAGGTAAAAAGACAACAAGAAACCACCAAGCGACAAAGCCTCTCGAGGAGAGAGGGCGGTGGCCGAAGCCACCTATGTTTGAGTTGGATGGTATGGCACCGCGAAGAATTATCCTTGGGCCCATGACCAAAACTCGTCTTTGAAGCACAAGTACCATCAAAAAAGGCTAATGTGAAAGAGGTGATCGATTTATGCATAATGGGGGGAGGGAGAGTTCATTGACAGAACAACACTCCCCCTATGTCCATGCCTACACCTAAACTAGACAACAAGTTGAGTGTGGTGGGGGGTGCATGGTTTCAAGTCACATTGCTCAAATCAATGATATTTAGCTCATGCAGTAACTCGCGAAACCTTGCTTCATCCAAGATCTTCGTGAAAATATCTGCAAGGTTATCATGAGTGTTGACATACTTGAGCTCGATCTCCCCTCGCCTAATGTGATCCCGGATGAAGTGATACCGAATCTCAATGTGCTTCGTCTTGAAGTGTTGCACCGGGTTGAGAGAAATCTTGATGGCACTTTCATTATCACACCAAAGAGGCACTTTGTCACAAATGACACCATACTCCTTTAAAGTTTGCCTCATCCATGGGAGTTGAGCACAACAACTACCGGCCGCCACATACTCCACTTCGGTGGATGAGAGAGACACACAACTTTGCTTCTTGGAAGACCTACTTACCAAAGAGCAACCAAGAAATTGGCACCCTCCGGAAGTGGACTTCCTATCCACTTTGTCTCCCGCCCAATCGGAATCCGTGAAACCTTCAAGCTTGAAGTTTGCTCCTCTTGGGTACCATAAGCCAAAGTTTGGGGTATGAGCCAAATATCGAAAGATTCGCTTGACCGCCACATAGTGACTTTCCTTTGGTGCGGCTTGGAAACGTGCACACATCCCCACACTCAACATGATATCCGGTCTAGATGCACAAAGGTAAAGCAAGGACCAATCATGGAGCGATATACCTTTTGATCCACCGCTTTACCATTGGGATCAATGTCAAGTTGGCACTTGGTAGGCATTGGTGTAGTAGCCGGCTTGACATCACTTAGCTTGAATCTTTTAAGCATGTCTTGAGTGTATTTGGCTTGGTTGATGAAGGTTCCTTCTCTTCTTTGTTTGATGTCAAAACCAAGGAATAACTTCAACTCTCCCATCGAAGACATCTTGAACTTGGAGCTCATGAGAGCGGCAAATTCCTCATTGAAAGCTTTGTTAGGAGAACCAAAGATTATATCATCAACATATAGTTAGCATACAAACAACTCCCCGTTGACTAGTAAAAAGAGTGGGGTCGATTAGCCCCACCTCAAATCCACGATCTTGTAACAACTCGGTAAGGTGGTCATACCACGCACGTGGGGCTTGTTTAAGGCCATAGAGTGCCTTATCGAGTTGATACACATGATCCGGAAAGTAGGGATCCTCGAACCCGGGGGGTTGCTTGACATAGACCAACTCATTAATAGGACCATTAAGAAAAGCACTTTTCACATCCATTTGTTGCAACTTAAAGTTGTGATGGGAAGCATAAGCAATCAACAAAAGAATGGATTCAAGACGAGCGACGGGAGCAAAGGTTTCACCGTAGTCGATACCCTCGACTTGGGAGTAGCCTTGTGCTACCAATCTTGCCTTGTTGCGAGCAATGTTCCCATGAGCATCTTGCTTGTTCTTGAAGATCCATTTGGTCCCAATGGCGTTGTGGTCTCCCGATGGCCTTGGCACCAATATCCATACTTTGTTGTACTCGAAGTTGTTGAGTTCTTCATGCATGGCATTGAGCCAATCCGAGTCTTCGAGCGCCTCATAGACCTTTTGGAGTTGAACACAAGAGACAAACGCGTGATGTTCACAATAGTTTGCTAATTGTCTACAAGTGCTTACCCCCTTTCTTAGGCTTCCAACCACATTTTCCATGAGATGGCCTTGGGTGGTGAGCTTGGAAGCAATCTTCGTGGCACGACGCTCTAATTCCTCCTCGGATGTGGAAGGAGGAGGGTTGACTTGATCATCTTGAGCGCCGTCTTGAGCTTGTTCTTGATCTTGAGCTTGCTCTTGATCTTGAACTTGCTCGAAGGGAAGAACTTGACCTTGGGCATCATTTAGAGGTTCACCACCATCTTGAGGTTGATCTTGCCCTTGGTCTTGTTCACGAGGTTGAGGGCCTTCACTTTGTTCTTCGGAAGCGTGTGGGTCTTTATGAGGTGATGGCTCTACTTGAGTAGAGCATTATCCTTCTCCTTCGGCCACAAGGGGTTCCTCAATGGGTAGAATTTGACCAATACCCATTCTTCTTATGGCTTGGGGAGGAATTTCATCACCTACATCACAAGTACCACTTTTCTCCACTTGGGAGCCATTATTTTCGTCAAACTCCACGTTACACGTCTCCTCAATGAGTTCGGTGGACTTGTTGAGGACACGGTAAGCATGAGAGTTTGTAGAATAACCAACAAATATGCCCTCATGAGCTCTAGCCTCAAATTTAGACAAACAAACACCTTTCTTGAGAATGAAACACTTACAACCGAACACCCGGAAGTACTTGAGGTTGGGCTTGTTGCTGGTGAGTATCTCATAAGGAGTCTTGTTCAAGCCTTTGCGAAGATAGAGCTGATTGGATGCATGACATGCGGTGTTGATGGCTTCGGCCCAAAAGTTGTATGGAGACTTGAACTCCGCCATCATGGTCCTAGCCGCATCCATCAACGTCTGGTTCTTCCTCTCCGCAACACCATTTTGTTGAGGGGTGTATGGAGCAGCATATTGGTGCTTGATACCCTCATCACTAAGAAACTCATCCAAGGTGTAGTTCTTGAACTCGGTGCCGTTGTCACTTCTTATCGTCAAGATCTTTGCATTTTGTTGACGTTGAGCTTCATTTGCAAAGTCGATGACGGTTTGTTGAGTCTCACTCTTCCTCTTGAAGAAGTATACCCAAGTGTATCTTGAATAGTCATCCACAATCACCAAGCAATACTTTCTTCCTCCAAGACTATCAAAGGATGGAGGCCCAAAGAGATCCATGTGAAGGAGCTCCAAGGGTCTCTTCGAGTAGATGATGGTTGATGGAGGGTGAGCCTTTTCATGAAGCTTTCCTTCGATACAAGCACTGCAAGCACGATCTTTGGCAAAACTAACATTTGTTAGTCCACGGACATGGTCCCCCTTGAGAAGACTTTGCAAAGATCTCATATTGACGTGGGCTAAACGGCGATGCCAAAGCCCTCCCACGTCAACTTTAGCCATTAGGCATGTCGCGGTCTTAGTGGGTCGCTCCGAAAAGTTAATCACATAGAGACCGTTCTCGACATGCCCAACAAAGGCTACTTTAAGAGTCTTGCTCCACAAGAGGGCCACGGTATCAATGTCAAAGAATGTAGCAAAACCCATGAGTGCAAGTTGACGAACGGAAAGCAAATTGTATGCAAGGGACTCAACAAGCATGACTTTCTCGATCGTTAGATCATGAGAAATGCCAACCTTGCCGAGACCCAATACCTTAGAATGTGATGCATCACCCCACTCTACATTGGTGGGCATAGATGGAATCTCTTGCACGTCCACCACCAAGTCCTTGCTCCCGGTCATATGATTTGTTGCTCCACTATCGAGCAACCATGATCCTCCACCGGAAGCAAACACCTACAAGAGATCAATGCTTGGTTTTAGGTACCCATTTAGTAAAGGGTCCTTTGATGTTAGTAACAAGGGTCTTGGGAACCCAAATGGACCATTCAATGTACTCATAAGGAGAACCAACAAATTTAGCAAAGACATGTCCATCACTAGCACGACACAACACATATGACGGGTTAAAGTCGCCGGCTTTGTTTGCGGAAATGCCTTTGCCCTTTTGGGCATCAACTCCCTTAACTTTTTCCTTCTTCTCCTTAGGAGCACCCTCTCCCTCTTTCACAAATGTTTGTTTGAGAGGAGGAGGACGTTTGGTCTTGTTGTTCTTCTTCTTCTTGCTCTTGGACTTGGGTGCAAACCCAATTCCTTCTTTGGCCACAACTTCCTTTTGATTGCTCAAAAGGTCGTTGAGATCCTTCTCACCTTGAATGCAAGTCACAAGGCCTTTCTCAAGTTGATCCTTCAACTTGGCATTCTCCTCCACAAGATGCACATGCTCACAACACGGGTTAGTAGCACATGCATTATCAATTAATACCATATGAGGAAAGGTGGCCTTTTCCTTGATTAGCTTGACTTGGAGTTGAGCATGAGACTCTTTGAGGTTAGCATGAGTACCCTTCAAGACTTTGTGGGCCTTGTCAAGTATCTCAAACTCCTCTTTGAGTCTAGCATGATAAATCCCAAGTTTAGCCTTCTCGGAGGTTAGCACATGAGACACGACAAGAGCATGATCAAGATCTTTCTTTAACTTAGCATGGTCATCATTGTGTGACTCCTCAAGAGTCAAACGATGCACATGCTCTTCCTCGAGAGCATTAGAGAGATCCGATATTTCATCGGCATAGTCACGACTATGACCTTCCATCTTGGAGATGGTTTCTTCATGAGCCTCGATCATGTCATTGGCCTCACCAAGTTGTTCCAAGAGAGCAACAAAGTGCTTCTTGGACTTACCCTTGAGCTTGTTCATAAAAGACTCAAGTTCATTCACTTCCTCATTGGACTCAACATGTTCATCAATGCAGTCCTCCAAGGAGGGATTAGTAGTGATGGTGGTTGTGATGTTGGGGGTTACCTTGTTTGAAGCTTTAGCCATGAGGCATTTGGCGGTGATGTTTTCGTTGGGTGAATCAAAGAGAGACACCCGGGAAGGAGTAGCAATGGCAACGGATGCCATGGCCATAGCTTCTTCATTTTCATCATCATCGTCATCCTCTTGGTATTCTTCTTGAACCACCAACCCACGAGTGGGAGTCTTCTTGGCGAAGTTGTTCTTGCTGGGGAAGGACTTGGCTTTGTCTTTTCGGATGAACTTGCCACCATTGTATTCCCGCTTCTCATAAGGACAATCCGCAACGAAATGGCTTGCATTGCCACAGTTGAAGCAAGTTCTAACTCGTTGCTTGCCCTTGGCGCCACTTGAGTTGTTCTTGTTGAAGTTGGGTCTTGGACTCTTCTTGCTCCAAAATTGTCTTGAAGCAAGGGCCATGTGCTCATGGTAATCAAATTTGGTTTCTTCGGGGTTGCTTTCCTCATCTTCCACTTCTTCCTCTTCTTCCAGAATGACCTTGGCCTTCAAAGCAAGGTTGGGCTTCCTTACCCTTTGAGAACGGAGCACCGCATTATCGGCGGTCTTGTCCAAGATGCTCATCGCAACGAAATCATCCAACACTTCACTTGAGGTCATGGAGTGGAAGTCCGGTCGTTGACGAATGACGGAGGACATGGCCTTATTGTAGGGCATCATGGCCTTGAGGAACTTCCGCTTGATCCAATTGTCATCTGTGTCCTTGCTTCCATGATCTCGAAGTGCGACCGCGAGTTTGGTCACTCTTCGAAAGAGCTCACGAGGTTCTTCATCTTCTTTCATTGCAAACTCATTGGCTTCATCTTGCACCACTTCATAGTTGGAGCGCTGAATGCTAGCACTTCCTCGATAGAGACCCTCGACACATTTCCATGCTTCTTTAGCCATGACATGGGGTCGAAGATGAGAGAGATCTTCGGGAAGGATTGCATCTTGGATGATGAAGAGAGCACTCTCATTGAATTGATTGTCCACGGATTCTCGAGGGGTGAAGTTGCTTGGGTCATGAGGATAAAAACCTTCTTCAATGATTCTCCAAAGGTTAGTGTTCACATGTTTCAAATGACGCTTAAAGCGATAGACCCAAGAATCAAAATCTTCATGTTTCTCATATTTAGGAGGAGGACCGGCATGATTCAAATGAGTGGAGGGGATTGGCCCTCCATAAATTGGAGGTTCCACATGGGCAAAGATGCCGGTACCATTTCTACCACTAATAGAAGGACTCTTATCAATGTTAGCTTCCCCCTTGTCGGAGGGAGCATCCGTCACCTTGTTGGTGGGATCACCCACTTTCATCGGCGAGGTAGATTGTTTAAGTCCTTCTAGGAATTCCTTAAACATGTCCTTGACCTCGGTCGTCATGGAGGTTTTCAATGTTTCCAAAGCCACATTGAATTCCTCACGTGAGATCGAGTTACCCCCATCTCCCGTAGATGAGATCGGATTCGCACCGGAGTGCTCTCCCACGTCATCTACGACATCAACCATACTCTTTGGACGGTAAAGTCCTTAAAAAGAGAAGAGGCTCTGATACCAATTGAAAGGATCGATATGGTTGACTAGAGGGGGGGGGGGCTGAATAGGCAACTAACAATTTTTAAGCTTTTCTTTACCAAATTAAACTTTGCAACAAAATAGGTTGTCTAGATGAGCAACTAAGTGGGCAATCTATATGATGCAATAACAACTAGCACACAAGCAAGCAAAGGATGTCAAACAAGTAGGCTTGCAAAAGTAAAGGCACGAAATAACCAAGAGTGGAGCCGGTGGAGACGAGGATGTGTTACCGGAGTTCCTTCCTTTTAAGGGGAAGTACGTCTCCGTTAGAGCGGTGTGGAGGCGCAATGCTCCCCAAGAAGCCACTAGGGCCACCGTATTCTCCTCACGCCCTCACACAATACGAGATGCCGTGATTCCACTATTGGTGCCCTTGAAGGCGGCGACCGAACCTTTACAAACAAGGTTGGGGCAATCTCCACAACAAACGAAGGCTCCCAACAACAAAGCCACGAAGCTTCACCACAATGGAGTATGGCTTTGAGGTGACCTCAACCGTCTAGGGTGCTCAACACCCAAGAGTAACAAGATCCGCAAGGGATAAGTGGGGGGAATCAAATTTCTCTTGGTGGAAGTGTAGATTTGGGCCTTCTCAACCGATCCCGAGCAAATCAACAAGTTTGATTGGCTAGGGAGAGAGAACGGGCAAAAATGGAGCTTTGAGCAACAATGGAGCTTTTGGGGGAAAGAGGTAGTCAACTAGAGGTAGAAGACACCCCTTATATAGTCGTGGGAAAACTCCAACCGTTATCCACATGTTCAGCCCGCGACGCACGGTACTACCGCTCCAGGGGGCGGTACTACCGCGAGGCTGCGCGGTACTACCGTGGAGGACCACGGTACTACCGCGATGGCAGCACAAGCCGGAACTTGCCTGACTAGGGGGCAGTACTACCGCTTGTGCGGTACTACCGCTCCCCCTTGCGGTACTACCGCAAGGCAGGAAAGTCACGGCCTGGGAATGGCGCGGATGAAATAAATTACATTCGTGCCTACTTCCGCTGAAACTGGGGTGGTACAAAAACCCGACGCGGTACTACCGCCCGCGAGGCGCGGTACTACCGTTGCGGGCGCGGATGTAAAAAATTACATCCGCGCCTACTACCGTGACACTGCGGTTCTAGGTAGGAGGGCCACGGTACTACGACTCCTAGGGAGCGGTACTACCATGGGCCCCCGCGGTACTACCGCGCTGGACGAGCGGTACTACTGTGGGGGGCGCGGATGTAAAAAATTACATCCGCCCCTACTACCGCACTGGAGCGGCACAAGGCCTGGGTGCCGCGGTACTACCTCTCCAGAGGGGCGGTACTACCGTGACACACAGCGATACTACCGCTTGTACTTGCTTTGAAAGATTTCCGCAAGTACAGCAGTAGTCGTCAGATTTCCGCACAACCAAGATAACAAAGGGCAGCTCCAAAGTGCAGGGAAAGGAGGGACAAGTGTACGTGTTGATTCCACCCAAACCATTCCGACACGGACACCCTCTTGATAGTACGGCTCTACTACGACTCAAATCCACCAAAGAGAAACGTAGAACAACGCCGACTTCAATAGTCTTCGAGGGGCACCAAATTGTCTCGTGCCTAGTGATGAAGTATCCGAGAAACTCAAGGCACACGATTAGTCCGCAAAAGCATTATCATCAATCACCAAAACACCTAAGGGATAAATATGCCCTTACAGCCGTGCCAAGAAGCAGCTTGAGGACAAGGAAGGTGAGTAACACCGTATTAAAGTTGTACCTTACAGAAAAAGATTTGGTTGCAAGAGAAATAACAAGGATAACATGGGTACTCCAGGGGCCACGAACGAGGTGGCGACCCTGAAGGAGGCGGTGTCCGCGGCCGAACGCAATGCGGCCGCGGAGCAAGCCGAGCGAGAGAAGCAGGAGGCGCGGGTGGCGGAGGTGCAGCAAGAGCTCCAGGCTCTCGTGGAAAAACATGACAGTTTGGAGCGCGACTCAAAGACTCGAGAGTCTGAGCTTGCATCGGCTCTTGAGAGTGCCAAAGCTGCTAAGGCCGAAGCCCACAAGGCCCTCCAGGAAATCGAGGCATTGAAGAAGATAGCGGCGGGTAAGGCATTTTTCATGCAAAGCAAGCATGTGAATGTGAATTACCTATTACTTACCCGAATTCGGAGCTCTCCAGGAGCGTTCGCAGATCTGCCCCGCAGCGTGTCCGATGCTGCCGCTTTCTACCGGGCTGAGGAGGGGAGCTCGACAGAGAAGGTCTTCTGGTCTTAGTATGCTGAGGCCAGACATCCGGTGCCCCTTAGCGACCAGCTGAAGCAGCTGGTTGAGCTCCACAAGGTGGACGAACATGCCATGAAGGGCCTCATAGTTTGGCTGTGGCCCAAGGAGGAATGGGAGCTACTTCAGCCTGGTGCGGCGGCTGGTGGATGCGTGTCCCTGGGTTGAAGTCGTCAAGCACTCCGCCTGCATTGAAGGTGCCCGTCGGGCCCTTGCCCGTGCAAAGGTGCACTGGGGCAGGATGGACGCTGAGAAGCTTGTGACGGACATGCCACCGACAGGCAAGGAGTATCGCACACCCGAGATGTATTATAAGAGTGTCCTGAAGGGTGCCCGCATGATTGTGGGTGAGTACTCCAAAGATGTAATATTTGAGTAGACTCGCATTTTGTTATCATGTGCGCTGAAAACTTTATTCATATGCACTATGCAACGCTTGTTAATTTAAAATATTACCTTCTGTGCGGCCGTTTATCAAATCTGAGAGATGGCAAGTCGTCGGTTTCAGCCCCCATGCCACGAGTGCTGGGGTGTTCGGGATAAACTTGAGCGCTCTTGTTTCCATTTTGGGGTCCATCTAGGGAGGCGCTCAACACAACGAACGAGGCAACCGGACTTATAATGCTTGAACACTCTCACTTAGCCATAGAATTCTATAATTTTAAATTTCGGTGAAGCCCCTAGTGTTCGGAAGACCGAGTTCGGGGCGCTATCCACACCTGGGCCGGACAAAGCCGGTTCCTCGCTCCAAGCGGCATAAGTCTTTAGGGACTCGAAAAAACCTCTCGAACAGCGACCAGCTCTCGCCTTATCATGACGGTCAGTTTTAGCTTTCTCCATCGAGGCGCTCGCCCAACTCAACTGGGGCGCAATCGCAGTGGTTCTCCCAGTGCTACCTTAGCCAATACAACGGAACGTAAGGTACCAAAACATGGGAGCCGGGCAAACCCAACTATTGACCCAAGACATGATTCGGAGCCGATGCATATAATGCTATAAGTTCGGGGTGCCGCACTTGTGAAAGTGTTCGGACTTATCACACCATGATGTGGGGAACTTAAGCCCCTGGTGTATTTACCCGTACCAAAGTGTACGGATGCAACATGTCATAAATGAACATATGTATAAGAAAGAAATGCAATTATAAGCAAAAAGTGATGCATTGTTTATTCAAGAAATACTGTCATGAATGCAGAACGATACAAATAGTGCGGTAAGCAAGGGATGGGACTATTTAACATGTCCTCCTCCAAGGGTAGGCTGCGTAATGGTGTATAAAACGGATTTAATGCTCGTAATGGAGACCACCTGGATACTTGTCGTAGCCTTTCTCCTTCCCTGGCTGTTGCATCGTGAGCTCGGCAGGTCTACTGCCGGACAGGGCCTCTGGTGAACGGAGTCCTGTGGGTAAGAAAAAAGAAAAAGGAAAAAGAATGACACACTTGGGAGCCCCTGGTGTGGTTAAGCCGCATTCTGGGCCTATCGTGGTCGTGCCCCTCCCCCTATGCCCATGGTATCTCCAGAGCGTAATGATGTACGTGAAGGACCAGTCTTGCAATTTTGCAAGAGCTGGGGTTGGGGCCGCATTGCTATGCATGCTCGGAACGTGCCAGGTGGTCTTGTTGTAGGTTACTCTGGGCGCGTTTAGCCGTGTCCGTTCACTTAACGGCCGGACTCGAGAATTTCCTTAAGAGGCTGCTCTGTACTTCTGCCGCGAGAGCCGCTGTGTGTTCCTCCGTTCGGAGGGAGCGTTTAGTGTTTCCGTTGACCGTGATGACTCCTCGAGGGCCTGGCATCTTGAGCTTGAGGTATGCGTAGTGTGGCACCGCGTTCAATTTTGCGAACGCGGTCCGTCCGAGCAGAGCATGATAGTCGCTGCGGAACGGAACTATGTCGAAGATTAACTCCTCGCTTCGGAATTTATCCGGGGATCCGAAGACCACTTCAAGTGTGACTGAGCCTATACAATTTGCCTCTACACCTGGTATGACGCCTTTTAAGGTCGTCTTTGAGGGTTTAATCCTTGAGGGGTCTATGCCCATCTTGCACACTGTATCCTGATAAAGCAGGTTCAGGCTGCCGCCGCCGTCCATCAGGACTCTGGTGAGGTGAAATCCATCGACGATTGGGTCTAAAACCAATGCGGCGAATCCGCCGTGGTGGATACTGGTGGGGTGGTCCCTTCGATCAAAAGTGATCGGGCAGGAGGACCATGGGTTGAACTTCGGGGTGACTGGCTCCATCGCATATACGTCCCTGAGTGCAAGCTTCCGCTCCCTCTTGGGTATGTGGGTTGCGTATATCATGTTTACCGTCCGCACTTGTGGGGGGAAACCCTTCTGTCCTCTATTGTTCAGCGGTCGGGTCTCTTCCTCGTCATCGCTATGCAGCCCCTTGTCATTGTTTTCGGCAATTAGCTTGCCTGCCTGTTTGAACACCCAACAGTCCCTGTTGGTGTGATTAGCTGGCTTTTCGGGGGTGCCGTGTATCTGGCATGAGCGGTCGAGTATTCGGTCCAAATTGGACGAACCCAGAGTAGTTCTTTTGAATGCCTTTTTCCGCTGACCGGGTTTGGAGCCTCTGAATCCAGCGTTGACTGCCATATCCTCAGTGTTATCGCCGTTAACGCGGCGTTTGTTCTTGTTGCGACGCGACCTGCCATTGTGGTCCTTGGTATCCGGACTGCCAGAATTTTTGCTGAGGTTGTTACTACGGGCTAGGCAGCTGTCCTCTCCCGCGTAGAAGCGGGTCATGAGTGATGTGAGGGCTGCCATGGATTTCGGCTTTTCCTGTCCTAGGTGCCGGGCAAGCCACTCGTCACAGATGTTATGTTTGAAGGCTGCGAGGGCCTCTGCATCCGAACAGTCAACGATTTGATTTTTCTTTGTTAAGAACCGTGTCCAGAATTGTCTGGCCGATTTTTCTGGCTGCTGAATTATGTGGCTTAGGTCATCGGCGTCTGGTGGTCGCACATACGTGCCCTGGAAGTTATCAAGGAATGCGACTTCCAGGTCCTCCCAACACCCAGTTGATTCTGCTGGCAAGCTGTTAAGCCAATGCCGAGCTGGTCCTTTAAGCTTGAGTGGGAGGTATTTGATGGCGTGAAGATCATCGCCGCGGGCCATGTGGATATGAAGGAGATAGTCTTTGATCCAAACCGCGGGGTCTGTTGTGCCATCGTAGGATTCAATGTTCACAGGTTTGAACCCTTCGGGGATTTGATGATCCATTACTTCATCTGTGAAGCATAGTGGGTGTGCGGCGCCTCTATATTGGGCTATATCATGACGTAGCTCAAGCGATCTTTGTCTACTGTGTTCGGTCCGGCCGGAGTTGCTATATCCAGCACGACGGTCATCGTCGCGCATCGTGGGGCGCCCACGCGATCCGTAGATCGATCTTGATTGTCTTGCCTTATCCTCCAATATATCTCGCAAGTCCGGCGCATTCCCCCGTGGCTTTGTGCTTTTCGAGCGATGCCGGGGTATGGTTCTAGTGGAGGGCCTAGAGGCCTCTCTGTCGCGGCCACGACGTGGTCGGTCAGCCGTATTGGGCGCTGGTGATGCAGGTTTATATGCCTCCTCCTCTAATCGGGGGAGCAGCTTGCGCTTGGGGTAGCTTTTGGAGGGGCGTTCGAGTTCATGCTCTTCGGCTGCGAGGACTTCAGTCCATCTGTCCGCTAGCAGATCTTGATCAGCTCTAAGCTGTTGCTGCTTTTTCTTGAGGCTGTTTGCCATGGCCATAAGCCTGCGTTTAAAACGCTCTTGTCGACAAGATCCACAGGCACGACGAATTCGTCGTCGTCGAGGCTTGCCTCGTCTCCAGAGGGAGGCATGTAATTATCATCCTCTACCTCTTCGTCTGCCGCTCTCTCATGAGGGATGGCTTCTCCGTCCTCCTGTGCTGAATCTTGCTGGAGGGGGTTGTCTTCGGCACTATCAGGGGTGTTATTGTCTCCGTTGCCGGAATCTCCATTCTTGCTGTGGTGGGATTTAGAGCGGTGGCGCTGACGCCGGCGCTTAGGCTGTTTCTTGGAGGGATCCTCCTCTGCTGTTCCATCGCCATTCCCATCCTTTGGGATGTCCACCATGTATATGTCATATGACGAGGTGGCTTTCCAGTGCCCAGTAGGCGCTGGTTCTTGGTAGTCTCCGGCATCGTCGTCCATACCGTCGATGTCTTCGGATTCAAAGTCTAGCATGTCGGTTAGATCGTCGACAGTGGCTACTAAGTGGGTGGTGGGTGGGGTTTGAATTTCTTCGTCGTCCGCATCCCAACCGTCCTGACCACAGTCTGGCCAGGGCTCTCCTGATAACGAGAGATATTTTAGCGAATTCAGGATGTCGCTGAAAGGTGAGTGTTGAAAGATGTCCGCAGCGGTGAACTCCATGATCGGAGCCCAATCGGATTCGATTGGAGGGGGCACGGGAGGTTCGGAGTCCGGCGAGGAGTCCGGCACCTCGGAGTCACGAGCTTCACAAGGGACAAGGTCAGTATTCGGCTCCATCGTCGTAGAGGTTGCAGCCCCCAAGGCGGTGTCTAGCCACTCATCCTCGATCTGCGCAGTCGGCTCCGAATTAGGGATCAGAGCAGACTCATGTGCGGCCTCCAGGACACTATCCGGCAGCAGAGCTAAATCATGCCCATCGTGACAGTGCGGCCTCCAGGACACTATCCTCAATGTGCATGAACACAAAGTTCAAGGTTGACTCCCACTTCTTCAATGCATAACCTTCCTTTCATTTCTCGCTTTCGATGAGGTTGTAGTGTTGAAATTATATCTGGCAAATCACTAGAAGGGTATGAGTCGTGAAAACTCTCGGGTTCACACGGATTAGGGAAGGCATAGGTTCGACCCATCGGGGCATCTTAGAAACATGTACCACAAGCTACAAGAGTAAATAACACAAGCTCGAAGGCAGAGCATGGTTGGCAAATCAGAGAATACAATTTACCAGAGGTAGTATGTATCTGGGAAGAACTCACTAGGTGATTAACTATGAAGTACAGTGTCAGATAAAATCCAACAAAGGATCTGGTGGTCCACAAGGGATCTAATGTGAGCATTGGTACTCAACCAGAAGAAGAAAGAATGCAACCAGATCAGACTATAGAAACAACTCACTAATTCAAGCTTGAATGCAAAGGAATGATGATTTCCAAATCATGGGATCATAAGCAAAAGCTCTGATAAAGGGTGGATAAGTTTAATAGACTTAGGGGTACAATCGACGGCAATTTGATTGGTCGAGAACCAACTCAGGTTTGGAAAGACGTCTGAGCCGGAAGATAATTTATAAGGATCATATGATGATTGCATGCATTCGCACACAAGTTGAATCAACGTACTAAAAATGATAGTGACAAAGGATGCCAATAAGATTACTAGGCTTATGGGATTAATCATAATGCAAGCAAGCAAGAATTTCAAGAGCAATAGGCTGCTGAAGATTTTTGGAAGATTGAATAGTATTTGAAGACTTTTGTGAAACACATGAGCAACTGGGGATGGCGGATACTCGGTAAGTGCGAGGAATTATCTGTAGGGGTATTCATGTGGCAAAGTACTGTAAGTCAGTAGGCACAAAATATTCTCGGAACAATAGAGAGGATTTCGGGGTATCTTGTAAAACAAGACCAACGGGGAAATGATTATATGAATGACATGTCTACGTGGTCACCCATAGGGGTTTATTGATGGAAAGGAATTGCAAAAGCGATGGGCACAAGGGTCTCAGAAAACATCGACAAGTATCTTCATAATCTTCTGGTGAAGCAGGCAATCATCTGGAATGAGCGACTCTCCGGGAGGATGTGTTTACGAGAACCTAATGTTAGAGTTTGCAAAATCATTTAACACGAATAGAAGAGAGATCAGAGTCCCAGAATAAAGATCGATGAGTAAAAGATCCTAATACCACCCAATGGCGACGTGGGCCCATAAGACACACAGCCATGTTAGTAAAAGCTTTTTAGTGACTAGACTCAACTTCGGCCAAGGAGTTGGAAAGGGGGCTACCTACAGGCAGTCGGCTCTGATACAACTTGTGACGCCCTCGATTCAATTGTACACTAATCATACACGCAAATGTGTACGATCAAGATCAAGGACTCATGGGAAGATATCACAACACAACTCTAGACACAAATTAAAATAATACATGCTTTATATTACAAGCCAGGGGCCTCGAGGGCTCGAATACATAAGCTTGAATATACACGAGTCAGCGGAAGCAACAATATCTGAGTACAGACATAAGTCAGCAAGTTTTCCTTAATAAGGCTAGCACAAAAGCAACATCGATCGAAAAGGCAAGGCCTCCTGAGGGAGTCCTGGATTAGGGGGTATCCGGACAGCCGGACTGTGTACCACGTCCGCACTATTGAAGCATGAAGATACAAGACTCAAGACTCCGGCCCGTGTCCGGATGGGACTTTCCTTGGCGTGGAAGGCAAGCTTGGCAATCCGGATATTATATTTCCTTCCTTGTAACCGACTCCATGTAAACCCTAGCCCTCTCCAGTGTCTATATAAACCGGAGAGGTTGGTCCTTAGAAGGCCGATCACAATTACAATCATACCATCATAGGCTAGCTCCTAGGGTTTAGCCTCTACGATCTCGTGGTAGATCTACTATTGTGCTACCCATATCATCAATATTAATCAAGCAGGAAGTAGGGTTTTACCTCCATCGAGAGGGCCCGAACCTGGGTAAACATCTGTGTCCCTCACTTCTTGTTACCATCAGCCTTGACGCACAGATCGGGACCCCCTACCCGAGATCCGTCGGTTTGACACCGACATTGGTGCTTTCATTGAGAGTTCCTCTGTGATGTCGCCACAAGGTTTGATGGCTCCTTCAATCATCATCAGCAACGCTATCTAGGGTGAGGCTTTCCTCCCCGGACAGATCTTCGTGTTCGGCGGCTTCACACTACGAGCCGATCCGCTCGGTCATCTGGAGCAGATTGTGTCAGGATCGCCGGATAGTTATGATGAGCATGGCTTGGACCTGTGGTCAGACGATGCTCGGGATATTACCTCGGCAGAAGCCTCGGGTCTAAATTTGTGGCAGGTTGCGTTGCCTAAGGACGGAGAGCTGGTCCCTGTCCCGCAGACCATACCCTCGTTGGCGATAGAGCCGAACACAAGTCTCACCTCCGCGGGAACCTGTGACTCCGGACCCCCGGATTCATATCCGGATGTAGGTTCCAGTCCGCGCGTCCCCGAGCCCGCCGATCCTGGTTGGGCTCCGGTGATGGAGTTCACCGCGGCGGACATCTTTCAGCATTCGCCCTTTGGCGACATACTAAACTCATTTAGAACCCTCTCTTTGACAGAGAACTTCGGGCCGAACTATGTAAGGCTCGAGTGGGAAGCAGGCGACGAAGAAATTCGTTACCCACCCACCACCCACTTGATAGCCACGGTTGATGATTTAACCGACGTGCTGGACTTCGACTCCGAAGGCATCGACGGTATGGACGACGATGCAGGAGAAGACTAAGAATCTACGGGGTACCGGATTCCCGCCTCGTCACACGACATATACATGGTGGATACGCCCAAGGAAGGCGACGGTGACAATCCGGAAGATAACACCCCTGGGCAAAAACCAAAGCGACGGCACGGACGCCGTTCCAAATCCGGCAACTATAACAACATTAGCAAGAGCGCCAGAAGAATGGATACTCCGGTCAACCCTGAAGGCAATAACGAGCAAACAGAACCAGCGATGGAGCAGGATGAACCAGGTCACGCCGAACATAGTCCGGAGCGTACGCCCGAAGAAAACGATCCAGAAGGACGAGTTCATCAAACCGTCCCAGGACAAGAATATAGTCCGGACGACGACGCATTCATCGTTCCGGAAGAACGCGTGGAACGAGAGAACCTCCACAGAAAGCTTATGGCCACAACAAGAAGTCTGAAGAAGCAGAAGCAACGGCTTAAAGCTGCACAGGAAATGCTCAATCGCAGATGGAACAAAGTGCTAGACACTGAAAAAGATATGGTGACGATCGCCATACAAAGAGCTACCCAAAACGCAAGCTACTGCCAAAATTCGACGACGAGGCCGTTCCACCGAATAATAACACGACCAGGAGACCAGGAGTACCACTTCATAACCGTAATAAATCAGCTACCGAAGACGCCCATGATCTATGTGAGCACCTGGAGAAGAAAGTGGCGCAGCTAGGTCCATCTACGGATCTAAAGGACACACCCCGGGAAGGGACTATGGTCGCCAAAACAATTATGACAACCAAACACCAGTTCGGAATAAACACCGAACACAACAACAGCCGATGGCATGCCACAACGTGTCCAGATACAGAGGGGCTGCTCACCTCCTGTGCTTTACTGATGAAGTACTGGACCATGAATTCCCACAGGGCTTTAAACCTGTAAACATAGAGGCATACGACGGAATGACAGACCCAGGGGTCTGGGTCGAGGATTTATCCTCCACATACACATGGCTCGTGGAGATGACCTCCACGCCATTAAATACCTTCCCCTCAAACTGAAGGGACCAGCTCGGCACTGGTTGAAAAGCCTTCCCGAAAATTCAATCGGGAGCTGGGAGGAACTAGAGGACGCTTTCAGGGCCAATTTTCAAGGGACTTATGTCCGGCCTCCGGATGCTGACGATTTAAGTCACATAATCCAACAACCCAGAGAGTCCACCCGCAAGCTTCGGAACAGATTCCTCACTAAGAAGAATCAAATCATTGACTGTCCGGATGCCAATGCCTTAGCGGCATTCAAACACAGCATCCGTGACGAGTGGCTCGCCAGACACCTCGGCCAAGAAAAGCCAAGGACAATGGCAGCCCTAACAAGCCTTATGACCCGCCTTTGCGCGGGAGAAGATAGCTGGCTAGCCCGTAAAGGCGCCAGCGACCCCAGCACATCCGAAATAAGGGATGGCAACGGGAAGCCATGGTGTAATAAAAATAAATGCCAAAACAAGGAAGATAGCCTGGAAAACGTAACGGTTAATGCCGGATTCAGGGGCTCTTGGCCTAACCAGCAAAATAAGCAATCTAAAGGCAGTAAAGAAGGACCATCCAGTCTGAATAGAGTTCTGGACAGACTATGCCAAATTCATGGCACCTCCGACAAACCTGCGAACCACACGCACAGAGAGTGCTGGGTCTTCAAGCAGGCCGGCAAACTAAACGCCGAACACAAGGAAAGGGAAACACCAAGTGAAGACGAGGATGAACCTCGCCAGTAAAACACTGGGGGCCAAAAAAATTGCTGCCAGAGGTTAAAACAATGAACATGATCCACACGACTCGCACATCCTTGGGGAGGCACGAACGCGCCCATAAAGACGCGTGCGATATAGACCCCATCGTACCCACACCTAACTACTGGATGTCTTGTTCGATCAGTTTCGATCGCCTGAATGGCCGAACTAGTATTCGACGCGAAGGATCAAACGCCTTGGTACTTGACCCAATACTCGACGGATACCATCTCACTCATGTCCTCATGGACGGCGGCAGCAGACTCAATTTAATATATGATGACACCGTCCGCTGGATGGGGATAGACTCATCCAGAATCAGAAAGATCAACAACGCCTTTGAAGGGGTGATACCAGGCGTTGAAGCCTACAGCAGGGGCTCCGTCATACTGGAGGTAACATTCGGCTCTCCAGGCAACTCCAGAAGCGAAGAACTAGTCTTCATCATCGCACCCTTCCAAAGCAGCTATCAAGCATTGCTTGGAAGAACGGCCTTCGCCCGCTTCAACGCATTGCCGCACTATGGCTACCTTACACTTAATATGCCCGGTCCTCGCGGCGTCATCACCGTTAGCGGAATAACAGAGCGCTTTTCGCGCGCAGAGGAATACGCGACGGCCCTAACTGCCGGACTATAAGCGGCCTCTAACAAAAATATACCGGGTCGTTAAGACCACGGACACAGTTAGACGAGTCCGGCAGCCCATATTAAACCAGGGCACTGTATATGTAATCATATAGTGGACACCAGGGGCTAATAATAAGGCTCCACACTCGGCTCAACCTTATTGGCAGGCCAGCATCTTATATTTTCTACTATCCATCGCATACTTACGTTGCACTCTCCTATGAGATTCCCTTTTCGGCAGACAACGTTCGCGCGATACCCTTCCAGGATGCGGCACAATGGAGACAAAGGTGCAGACGTGCAGCAGGGCCCCGTTCAACAGGTTTCTTTTTAGATTAAGCCCCTGTGTAAACCTTTTCTGTTGCCTCTTGTTGTTTCATCATCCCATGGGTTCCATACCCACAGAGGGATACTGCCGTTTTTGGCATTTCGCCACGACAGATTAACGCACATACCTGGAAATACAGGGTTTATAATGAATGGGCATTCTTGAGCTCATCATCTATTATAAAGTCCGAATACCTTCGGGAGTGTTCGGCGTCACAAGTTTGGCCTTATATGCATCAGCTCCGAATCATGTCTTTGGTCAAATGTTGGGTTTGCCCGGCTCCTGGGTTTGCCGCCTTACGTTCCGTCATAATCGGCTAAGGTGGCCAAAGGAGAACTACTACGATTGTGCCCTGGTTATTCCGGATGAGCACCTCAGTAGAGAAATCCGAAAACTGACCGTCATGATACAACGAGAGACTGGTCAACCAGTCGACAACTCACTAGAATATCTAGGATTCCTCTGCATTAACGAAGGGCCATTTCTCGGCCAGGTACATACACACCCGTATTCGGATGCACGCGAAGGTACCAGGGGCTACATAGTAGCCCCAACGTTAGAATCCTGCGGCTAAGCGAAAGTGTTACAGCTATATAGTCCGGTTGCCTAGTTCGACGTGTGATCACCTCCTTGCCGGACCAAGACGTTGGATAAAGAGTGATCAATCACATTTTTTCACGAACACCCCCGCATTTTATGTGTGGGGGCTGAAGCCAATGACTGCTATCTTTCAGATTACTCACACATATATGCATATATATAAATGGCCGCACAGGGGACACAATCATATTTTCAGACAAAAATTATAAATATAACCTTCTAATCAAAATGTTTTTACAATGATTTGAATCATCACTCGAAGAGGAGATTCTTCGGGCATTGCGCCTCTATCAGGCGGGCACCCTCCATGACCTGCGCCAAGTAGTGCCCGGCCAGATACTGGCCCCCCACCGGATCCTGAGACGCCACCATAGTGGCATCCATATCCGTCCAATATGCTTTAACGCGGGCAAGGGCCATCCGCGCACCCTCTATGCATGCTGACCTCCTCATGGCATTGATCCGAGGCATGGCCCCAAGGAACTGTTGGACCAAACCAAAGTAACTGTCCGGCTTAGGCCCCTTCGGCCAAAGATGGCCTATTACAGACCGCATTGCAAGACCGGAAAACCTGTGAAGCTCCGCACAACAGCCATCCTATCACTTAACGGCAGCGGGCGAGTGGGAGCATTGAACTGCGACTAGAAAAGCTTCTCCACCTCCTTCTCCCCCTGATCTTTTAAGAACTCCACAACATTAGCCGTACTCTTCGCTAGGTCCGCATATGCGTTTGGCGAGCTCCAGCGTCCATCCAGGGGAGCATACTTTGGATCGAAGAACTTGGTCCGCAGCAAATAGGAGCCTCCAGCCGCGATCTTACCGGCCTGTTGAAGCTCCTCCCGCGCACTTCTGAGCTCGGTCCGTATTTCCTTGGTGGCATTAAGTGCCTTGCTCAGGTCAGCCGATTTATCCTCATGCTCCTTTTTCAGGAGCTCATACCGGTCAGCGGCATTTTTTAACTCGATAGCCATTTCGGCTACCTTTTCCTCGCTTCGGCAATGAGCAGCCTGTTCGGCTCTCAATTCCTCGGCCGCCTTTAGGGCAGCCGTATGGCTCACCCGAGCCTGTTCCTTGGCTAGAGCAAGTTCCTCCCTCAGGGCCTCAAGGGGAGCAACACCATATGCAGTCCGAACATATTACATTACTATATGCCACCTTAAATATTTTCCTATGCTGGAAAGATAGGACGCATACCTTGCGATTTATCCAGCCGCTCATTCATCAGAGTGATATCAGCATCAATCGAACCAATTTGCCTCGTTAGTTCGGCCACTTCAATGGACGGGCCGATGGCCGGACCCACAGGTACCTGCACATATTTACAACATACATCTTTGGTTTATGATCCCCTGTTTGCTGCCTAAGTTGGGCAACCAGAGTCTCAGGGGCTACTGTCTATATGGAGCACACCTAGCGCGTGCCTCACAATTAAAGAAACAGTGGATTCTCCATTACATACCTCAAAGCCTCTGAGCAGGCTTGTGAATGCTTCATTGAAACCGCTCGTAGCGGATGAAATCTTCTTAAGCACCGCGCTCATTAATGAGCGCTGCTCCTCCGAGAGCGCAGCTCGCTCCAGCAAGCCCATTAGTACGTCCGGCCGGACATCGAACTGCGCCGGACTCCTCCCATCGCCCCCCGTTGTAGCCAAGTGCTCCGGGTGCAGGGCGATTGACGAATTGACTGCCGGATTTGGCAGATCCGGACTCCTCCGTGACGACACCTCGGTGTCGCCCGCTTCATGAGTCGGAGAAGGGGGTGGGGTCTCGCTCTTCATCATCTCCAGAGGAAGGTCCCCAAAGACGAACCCTGTTGAGAGGAGCTGCTGGCCGGACTGCAAAAATTTGAATCCTGGTTACTGACCGAGGAGAAACGCAGTACCTTCGGATTGTAGATTGACTTACAGCTTGGTGGAGGGCTGGCCCGTTGGAGGGCATGGTGCGGTGAGGGTGCCTGTCGGGGCAAGGCCCCCTGAGGATTCCTTTTCCCCCAATTTGGGCATCTCTGCCTCCAAATCTTTGGAGGCGGCCCTCTTCTTCCCGCGTGGGGACGAGGCCTCGACCTCTCCTCCCCGACTATCGTCCTTGGGGGAGGTGGCAACTCCCCCGGTTTGGATGCGTAGCGTGTGGGGTTCGGATTTTTCATCCCTCCCCCCGCCTTTCCCCGAGGGCATCCTGCAGAGTACTCGGTCAAGCATCTTGGCCATGGTGGGAGCGGGCGAGCCTTCGGGAAGTGGCACCGAACACCTGATTCTCTCCTCCTTGCTGAGCCATTCCTGGATGCGGATGATTTTCAGAATAAACAATCATGATAAATACAAAACGGGGTGTCCGGTATCAAGGCTACTTACTCGAGTGTCTAGGCGATTGCATCTTAGGCCTGCATCCTCGGCGGTGTCCGGACACATTACTTTCCGTCCGAACAATAATTTGCACATCTCTTCGAGCTTCAGGCTGAAGAAGTGCTTGACGGTCCGCGGACCCTCTAGATTGAACTCCCACATCCGGAGAGGCCGACGTTGGCACGACAACATCCTCCGGATCAACATCACTTGCATTATGCTGACGAGATTAACGTCCCTTGCAAGAAGCTCCCGAACGCGATTCAGCAGTACTGGTATATCACCAGCGGGTCCCCAATTCTGCCCTACGTCTGTCCAAGACGCCAACTGTGACGGAGGGCCCGAGCGAAACTCGGGGGCAGCCGCCCACTTTGTGCCTCTAGGAGCCGTGACATAAAACCACCTCCGTTGCCATACATCGGATACTTCTGGAAAAGAACCATCCGGCCATGGGGCGTCGACGTTTCTGCTTATTACGGCACCTTCGCACTCCACATGTCGCCCCCCGATCATCTTCGGCTTCACATTAAAGGTCTTGAGCCATAAGCCGAAGTGCGGGGTGATGTGGAGAAAAGCCTCGCACATGATAATGAACGACGAGATATGGAGGATAGCGTCCGGAGCCAGATCATGAAAATCCAGCCCATAATAGAACATGAGCCCCCTCACGAAAGGATAGAGGGTGAAACCCAAACCGCGGAGGAAGTGTGGGACAAAAACAACACACTCATTGGGCTCGGTGTGGGGATGACTTGCCCTGGAGCAGGAAGCCTGTGCTAGATATCTGCGGTTAGGTATCCGACCTCCCTAAGCTTGGCAATGTCCTTCTCCTCGATCGAGGAGGCGACCAACCGGCCTTGAGGATCAGATCCAGACATATTGGAGGATTCCGGAGGGGTGGAGCTTAGGTTTTGGGTGTTAGAACTCGAGGTGCGAGAAGGCGCGATGAAGGTGAAAGAAGAGGCGTAGGTCTCGACCCCTTTATAAAGAGGGTGAATATCAAGAGTCCCTGGTGTGACCATTTGAGGCTTATCTAAAAACACACGGGGTAATACCAACAGCCGTCGTGGGGTCACGCACACTCATATTGATGGAAAATCCCGTAATAAAAGGGACACGATCTCTGCCTCGATGGGACGTGCCAATAAAACCGCCTCGTAACACGAGTCGTTGTGGGGTAGGAAACGTCGGTTCATGTTGGGCTGAGCCATGATGAAAGGGCATGACACACGAAGATTGCCAGCAAATCAGATCTGTACCATACGAAGATCATCTTGCAGATCCGAACACGGTCTACGTGTTCGATAACCACTTTGGAGTATTCGGAGGAGGAACCCGCCTTGCAATGCCGAAGACAATACTGCGCACCGGACTCATCGTCATTGAAGCCTGGTTCAAGGGCTACTGAGGGAGTCCTGGATTAGGGGGTATCCGAACAACCGGACTGTGTACAATGTCCGGACTATTGAAGCGTGAAGATACCAGACTCAAGACTTCGGCCCATGTCCGGATGGGACTTTCCTTGGCGATCCAGATATTATATTTCCTTCCTTGTAACCGACTCCATGTAAACCCTAGCCCTCTCTAGTGTCTATATAAACCGGAGAGGTTGGTCCATAGAAGGCCGATCACAGTTACAATCATACCATCATAGGCTAGCTCCTAGGGTTTAGCCTCTACGATCTCGTGGTAGATCTACTCTTGTACTACCCATATCATCAATATTAATCAAGCAGGAAGTAGGGTTTTACCTCCATCGAGAGGTCCTGAACCTGGGTAAACATCTGTGTCCCTCACTTCTTGTTACCATCGGCCTTGACGCACAGATCGGGACCCCCTACCCGAGATCCGCTGGTTTTGATAACGACACCTCCTGCCTGGGAGCCTCCTAACTACTCCTGGTCGTCGGCGCCCGTCACATGGTAGCAGGCACCCTCGAGGTAGTAGTAGTCGTCAAAGTGTCATCTAGCTCCTGGACTCCATCATCTGGTTGCATCAACCGGAAAGAAAAAGAAAAGGGGGAAAGGGGGGAGCAAAGCAACCGTGAGTACTCATCCAAAGTACTCGCAAGCAAGGATCTACACTACATATGCAACATTATCAAAGGAAGGCTGTATATGTGGACTGGGCTGCAGAAATGCCAGAATAGAAAGAAGGCCTAGTCCTCTCGAAGACTAGCATCTTCTGGAAACCACCATCTTGCAGCAAACATGAGGGAGTAGAGTAGCATAAAGTAAAGTAGTAGTAGTGTTATCAACCTCGGCCAGAGATCTTTTCTCGACTCCCTGCGAGAAAGCAATCCCAGAGCCACACTATCCAGTTATCACCTCATCACAATCCAATTCTCATCACAAGTATCCAGTTCTAGTTATATCGATCGGGATACAACTCCAAGTGTCCGTTACCGTAGGACAGGCTATCGATAGATGTTTTCTTCCCTGCAGGGGTGCACCAACTTACCCACCACGCTCTACTAACTCTGGCCGGACACACTTTCCTGGGTCATGCCCGACCTCGGCCAAACAATACACTGCAACCCGACCTAGGCTTAATAGAGAGGCCAGCACGCCGGAGTAAACCTATGCCCCTAGGGGTCATGGGCCATCTCCCCGGGAACTCCTGCACGTTGCGTACGCGGCTGGTGAGTAGACCTAGCTACCTCCTTCAACAAGGCAGGTGCTTACGCAGTCCAACCCGGCGCGCGCCGCTCAGTCACTGACGTCTATTAAGCTTCGGCTGATGCATACAACGCAGAACGCTCATACTATGCCCATGTGATGGTTAGTGCTATCAGGCCAGAGGCCCCTCGGATCAAATATCCAAATCGTAGTGGATTAGGAACGCGCGGTAACAAGCAGAGACTCACGAAAGATGTGACCCCGTTGCCCTGTATCGAGGACTTGCGGCAAGGGCTAAGAATGCCTGGCCACGCCTCGTAATTATCTCGCGGGTACCTTCCAGGTCAACCCGTCTCCACATCATTCGCGGGTACCCCTGAGGGTCGACCCACCTTTTCAAGTAACAGTTGTAAAGTCCAAGTATCCGTGTGTCCAAACATCAAGGGGAAAACCCATGGAATCACCCCCGGTGAATTCCACCCAATGTAATCATCAAGGTGAACGTAAGAGGAACCACCCCCGAGGTTCACACTTGAGGGGTTGCACGACAGAGTCGTATCAGAAGTGGTTAAGGCGGAATCACCCTCGATGACCATGACCGAATAGCTACACTATAGGGTTAACATCAGAAGTGCTGTAGAGGTCTCACCCTCGGCACTCGATAGTAACCCAGTAGTGTCGAGCAACTAAGGGGAAAGTGATGTGCGGTGCCGGGGCCTGGTCTTCGATCCCATTGATCGGGTCTTCTGATAATCCAGCGGGGCAGTCGGGACAAAGTGGGGGTCTCTGATGGGTCTCTACCCAACCTATACTAAACAGTTTAGGATAAGCAGGTAGGTAACAACAACAGGTTACAATAAACCGGCTATGCATCAGAATAGGAGCAAACAATAACAGTAGCAAAATCTAATGCATGCATGAGAGAATGGAATGGGCGATATCGGGATGATCAAAGGGGGGGCTTGCCTGGTTGCTCTGGCAAGGAGGGGTCGTCGTCGACGTAGTCGATCACAGGGGAAACATCGGTCTCGGGGTCTACCGAAGAGAAGAGGGGGAAGAAATAGTAAATATAAAGCAAACATAGCATCACAAAGCATAACGTGGCAATATGTGCCGGGTGTGACCTAACATATGGCTACACGATAAAGGTAAAGGGGGAATTCAACCGGGAATGTTTTCCCGGTTCCGGACCTGTGTCAGACAGATGACCGGTGGGGGAATGTTCCATGTTCAAATAGTTAGAGATATCTGACAGGTAAACGGACCGCGTATTCGGATTCGTCTCGTTTTTCCGAGCAACTTTCATGTAGAAAACATTTTCATCTGAGTTACGGTTTAATTTCTATGAATTTCTAAAGTTTTAACAATATTCTAAAATTAATACTAATTTGAAAAGTTAATAACAAAATGCTACGGGTACCCAGCTCTGTGTACACAGAGGATGACATGTGGGCCGGGGGGACCCAGTTGACTAGTCAACACGGGGTGGGGCCCCCTTGTGATAGACTGCTTTGCTAACTACAAAATTAACCTAGTTTCATTAGTAGACTAATTAATCTTAATTACTATTTTAAACCGGATTAATTACTTTAATTATTTATTTATTTAAAACACCTATTTTTTTAAAGAAAAGGGGCTATGGGGCCCTGCTGGCAGTGGCCCATCTGGCCACTGGAGCGGGTGGTTAACGGGGCGGGCACGGGTTGCCCGTCGGGGCGTGGCCCAGGCGCAGTAGACGGAGCCCCGGGGCGCCGGCCGGCCGGGGCCACGGCTGACGGCGGTGACGAGCTGCGCGGAGCGGGGCGGGGAAGTGGTCCGCGGCGACAGGGGAGGCCGGTAGGGCCGCGGGGGTACGCGGCCGGGGAGGCATGTGGCCATGGCGAGGCGAACGCGGTGGGGGAGGCGCAGGCGAGCGCAGGCGGCGTGGGCAAGCAGTGGCAGAGGCACGGGTCGGCGCGCTTGGGGGCGTGGCCGGGCGACGAAGCGGATCTCCGGGCGCGCCCAAGGAATTTCGCGGGCGGCGGCGGACGTGTCGGGTACGCCGGCGACCATATGTTGGTGCGGGTGCGGCTCAGGTTTGGCCTCCCGGCGGTCACTTGGTCCGCGAGGAGTTATTGCTGGACGAGGGCGACGGCGTGAGTCGACCTGGGCAGGTAGGAGGCACGGGGTGGACGGTGCTATCGGCTCGGCGATGTCCCGCGGCGGTCACAGCTCGGGCTGGACAAAATTGAAGCCACGGCCACGGGCACGGCCATCTATGGGGCACACGCGTTGCCCTGGACCCCCAGGAGCATGGCAATGGTGTTAGTTCAGTATGGAGCTAACTACAAGAGTGGTAACAGACATGGCGGCGGAAGTAGAGCTTCGGACGGGGCATGGTCACGGCAGCAGATAGCCAGAGGGCGCGTGCGGGGCAAAAACTTACCATGGGAAATGGGGGAACGCTCACAGTGGTTCTCGCGGGCGAGTCGGTGAAGCCGGGGGAGGCCGGAGTGAAGCCGTTCAAAGAAAACGGCGGCGGCCACAGGAGGAAGAAGAGCTTGATCTTGTCGTTGCCGGGGCGCTGAGCTCGAACCGGTCCTCGTAGCCGAAGCAGCAAAGCTCGACGGAGCTCCGGGGCAACCTCCTAGCCCGCGGGATGCACAGTGGCCGCAGGGGCTATGGAGTTCTTGGCGACGGCGGTGGTGGTCGTGGCGGGTCTAGGTGAGAGAGAGAGAGAGAGTGACGAGGGCGAGAGGGGCGTCCAGAGGGAGTGAGGAGTGGGGAGTGGGTGGAGATAGGTGGGGGAAGGACTCGAGGCGTCCGGGGGCGTGGAGGTCTTATCCTCTCACGGGGGTCGTCGCCGGCGAGGTGGTTCGGTGGCGACCAGCCTCCTGTAGCGATGCGTACTGGGGGAACAGTGGGGGAGACGATCGGGGCGGGGAGCTGGGCCTGGCCGGCTGGGCCTGTCTCTGTGGCCTTAGGCCCAGGGGCAGGGGGGGGGGGGGGTTCCCTTTTCCTTCCTATTTTTTTGCATTTCTATTTCTTTTCTCTTTTTACAGAATGCTTTGCAAATTTCTGTAAAATGTGGGACTTGGCCACATACTTACAATGCAATGTTTGACACAGCCACAAAAAGTTTGGAAGAAGTTTGAATTAGATGAAATTTGCAAAAAGATGGAAAAGCAATCAATTTGCTGAGTTGGCACTGTTTTAATTTGCTATAGTCCATCTTAGCTCGAAGGTGATGTTGTTTTCCTTAACAATCATTTGTTATGGATTTTTTTACTAAATGATGGACTATTTTGCAGCAACTTTTGTGCAACTTCAAAAATCACTTGCAAATTGAATTTGATTCCAAAGTGGAATTTCAAATGAGATTTGAATCAAAGGTGATTAAGCACTGTTTGAAAAAAAATGATTAGCTTAATCACAGTGGGTTACTGTAGTAGGACACTGGGGGTGTTACACTTGCGCGACACTGAGGGCACAATAGGACATCACCAAAATAAAACATACAACTCATACCAATCTAGATCATCAATCAACCCAAAGACAAAGGATATATACTCAAAACATCATAGGATGCCAACACGTCATTGGATCATAATATGTGGCATAAAGCACCATGTTGAAGTAGGGACTACAGCGGGGTGTTGGAGAGTGGACCGCTGAAAAGAGATGAGGATGATGATGATGATGGTGATGTTGATGAAGACGATCACCGCGACGATGATTCCCCTCCTGATGGCACTCTGGCGCCACCGAGAGAGAGGAGAGGTTCTCCCCCTTGCGCCTCTTCCTCCATGGCCTCCCCCTTGGTTGTGGAGATGTCCTCCCTCTTGTCCTTGGCCTTCATGGCGATGATGGCCCCTCCGATATCATCCTCCATGGCCTCCGGTGATGATGCCCCCCTCCGACAGGGTGCCAAAGAGGGCCTAGATTCATTTCTCGTGGCTACAGAGGCTTGCGGCGGCGGAATCTGATCTCTCTTCTGTTCTGGGGTTTTCTGGATTTATAGGAGGGGTTTGGCGTTGGTTTCACATCTAGGGGCCCCACAGGGAGTACACGAGGTAGGAGCATCCTCCCGGGGGTAGGGCGCACCCCCCACTGTCGTGGTGGCCTCGGGACTCCCCTCCGGTAGCTTTTCATTCCAATATTTTTTATATTTTCCAAAAATATTCTACATTGATTTTCAGCGCATTCCGAGAACTTTTATTTCTGCACAAAAACAACACCACGGTAGTTCTGCTGAAAACAACATCAGTCCGGGTTAGTTCTAATCAAATCATACCAAAATCATGTTAAAAAATTATAACCATGGCATGAATAATTCATAAATTATAGATACGTTGGAGACGTATCAACATCCCCAAGCTTAATTCATGCTTGTCCTCGAGTAGGTAAATGATAAAAGAAATAATTTATGAAGTGTTAATGCTATCAAGTGCATAAGTTTGTTCAATGATAATTTCAGTCACGTTTTCTAGCATCATTATATATCATAACAGTAGCTCAACTCATAAAACTTCTCATGTTCAAGTAACAAGCTATTCACATGATAAATATAGATCATAAAATTTCTTGAAAACAAACAAACCACGCTCTTAGTCATCAAACAATTGCAATTCATCTTATTTTCAGGAAGGGTCTATGTAAGAGCGTTGATTTAGCAAACTCCACATACTCAACTATCATTTAATCTTTCACAATTGCTAACACTCACGTGATATTTATGGGTTCAAAGTTTTAATCATACACAGAGAAAGATAGGGGATTATAGTTTCGCCTCCCAACCTTTTACCTCAAGGGTAATGTCAACAATAATACTTTATGAAAACCTACATCCAGGTGGATATATATATATCCAGATCACTCCAACACAAAGTGCTTGCCAAAGGAAAGGTGAAAATCACCATGACTCTTGTATAAGGGTAGAAGGTAAAAGTAAAATATAGGCCCTTCTCAGAGGGGAGTAGAGGTTGTCATGCATTTTTATGGTTGGATGCACAAAATCTTAATGCAAAAGAACATCACTTTATATTGCCGCTTGTGATAAATACCTTTATTATGTAGTTCGTCACTTTTATTTCTTCCCTATCACAAGTTCGTATAAAGCTTATTTTCTTCGCACTAATAGATCATACATATTTATGGAGCAATTTTTATTGCTTGCACCAATGACAACTTACTTGGAGGATCTTACTCAATCCATAGGTAGGTATGGTGGACTCTCATGGCAAAACTGGTTTAAGGGATGTTTGGAAGCACAAGTAGTATTTCTACTTGGTGCAAATAATTTGGCTAGCATGAGAGGGAAAAGCAAGCTCAACATGTTGTATGATCCAAGACAATATAAAAGGTCTATCCGGATATAGGAAACCAATTAAGTTGTCTTCCTTGTCCAACACCAACTTTTTAGCATGTCATATTTTAATGAGTGCTCACAATTACAAAAGATGTCCAAGATAGTATATTTATATGTGAAATCTCTCTTCCTTCAATATTCTTTCATGAATTGTTCAAGTGACCAATTCTGTGTTTGCTAACTTTCAATAAATTTACCACCTATACTTATTATGTGTGAAGTCATTACTCCCCATGGTATAAGCATATGAAACATATATAAATTCATATTTATGATATTCAATTCATTCAACCATTTACTCATAGGATATACGTGAAGCACGTGAGTAAATGGCAAACTACTCCAAAAAGATATAAGTGAAGAACACTGAGTAGTCAAATAATTAACTAGCCATGGGAGGACTCTCTCTCATTCAAGATTTCAGATCCAATGATTTATTATTAAAGATTTCAGATCCAAAGGTTTATTCAAACAACAAGTAAATTGAAAATACGCTCCAAGCAAAACACATATCATGTGATGAATAAAAATATAGCTCCGAGTAAGGTATACCGATGGTTTGGAAGACGAAAGAGGGGATGCCTTCCGGGGCATCCCCAAGCTTGGACGCTTGAGTCTTCCTTGAATATTATATTGGGGTGCCTTAGTCATCCCCAAGCTTATGGTCTTTCCACTCCTTATTCTCCTCATATCGATATCTCACACAAAACTTGAAAACTTCAATCACACAAAACTTAACGGAACTTCGTGTGATGGGTTAGTATGATAAAGAGTAAATCATTCACTTTGGTACTGTCAAAGACAAGATTCATAATTGTTATCACACAATGCCTACTGTACCATATCATTTCTACAATTTATATTGAGCAATATAAGCCATAGTAACTAGAAAATAAGCGAACTATGCATTAAAAACAGAATCTGCGAGAAACAGAATAGTCTGTAATGATCTAAATAGACACCATACTTATGCTACTCTAAAAATCCATCCAAACTAGGAAATCCTGAACAATTTGTGTACCAATCCATTGCAAAAATAATCATATCAAAATCATGTTTCCATGAATTACCAAAACTAATTTACTTGGCGCAAAAGTTTCTAATTTTCAGCAGGATCAACACAACTATCACCGTAAGCTATCCTAAAGGTTTAACTTGGCACTTTATTGAAACAAAAGCTATAAAACATGATTACTACAGTAGCTTAATAATGTGAACACACAAAACAGTAGGGGTAAATATTGGGTTGTCTCCCAACAAGCGCTTTTTCTTTAATGCCTTTTAGCTAGGCATGATGATTTCAATGATGCTCACATAAAAGATAAGAATTGAAACATAAAGAGATCATCATGAAGAATATGAGTATCACATTTAAGTATAACCAACTTCCTATGCCTAGGGATTTTGTGAGCACACAATTTATGGGAAAAATAATCAACTAGCATAGGAAGGCAAAATAAGCATAACTTCAAAACTTTAATCATATAGAGGAGAAACTTGATATGATTGGAACTCCTACAAGCATATATTCCTCCCTTGTAATAATTTATAAAGAATCATGAATTAATTAAACAATATAACCATCACATAAAGCATTCTTTTCATGATCTACAAGTATAGAAATTTTACTACTCTCCACATGAGCAAAATTCTTCTTATTAGGAATAGTGGGTGTAAACTCAACAAAATAGCTATCATGTGAGGCATACTCCAATTGAAAATTAGAAGCATGATGACAAGTTTCATGGTTAACATATTCCTTTATAGCATACATGTCATCACAATAATCATCAGAGATAGCAACTTCGTTCTCATAATCAATAGGAACCTCGTCCGAAATAGTGGAATCATTACTAACTAAAGTCAAGACCTCTCCAAATCTACTTTCATAAATATCATACTAAGATTCAACACCCTCCAAAATAGTGGGATCGTTACTTCCTAAAGTTGACACTCTTCCAACCTAGTTTTGATGATAGTCTTATTCATACTTCAAAAGATATAAGTTAAGTTCATGGAGCATTCTACAATTAATATAGATTAACCAATATCCAGGCTCAAAATATATAAGTGAAGCACAAGAAGCATTCTATAAAACCATACTCAAAAGAATAAGTGAAGCACATGAAGCATTCTATAAATCGATGAAGGGCTATATCATACTAGCATGGTTCTTAAAGAAAAAGAAAAACACAAAGGACATAAATAAGGTGAACAAAACAAAATCTGAGGTATACAGATAATTGTTGAAGAAGAAAGATGGGATGCCAACTGGGGCATCCCCAAGCTTAGATGCTTGAGTATCCTTGAAATATTTAGTTGGAGTGCCTTGGGCATCCCCAATCTCGAACTCTTGCCTCTCTTTATTCTCCTCACATCGGTGACTCCTCGTACTTCGAACACTTCATCCACACAAAACTTAACAAAAACTTTGTGAGATCCGTTAGTATAATAAAGCAAATCAATACCTTTAGGTACTGTTGTAAACTCATTCCAATTTCATATTAACATTATATCAACTGTATTCCAACTTCACCAAGGTTCATACCCCCCGATACTACCCATAGATTCATCAAATAAGCGAACAACACACAGAAAACAAAATCTGTCAAAAACAGGATAGTCTGTAGTAATCTGGAAATTTCGTATACTTATGTAACTCCAAAAATTCTAGAAATAATATGACAATTTAAACAAATTGTACATAAGTACTATGCAAAAAGTTTCAGACCATTTGACTTCCCAGTAAAAAATGTAAATTCACGCGCTATGGACAAAGTTTCTGTTTTCGCACTGCACATAGTAAACAAGCAATCTGATCATCCTAAAACCAAAGCTTGGCACATTATTTGTATAATACAATGGATATATACAAGGGGATAATTATTTCTGTGAAACTTCCTTGAAAAGTTCTACATTGTTTTCATGAGGATGAACACAAGTGTTGAAGGTCGACCCTCACTTCTCCAATGCATAACTTTCCAATCACTTCTCTCAAGTCCTATCTGCCACTGATACGACTCTACGTACACCGAACGTTTGCTTCCAACTAGAAACGAGAAATAAAACTATGTTGTGGGTATGAAGAGGATAACTTTGCATGGTAGCGGAGAGCTAAAATATAAAAGTAGGTGATGTTATCATAAAGTTAGAATATATTACTAAATATTATAATTAGCGAGTGTGGAATAATGATGGGTTGGTGTGCGGAATTATCGTAGGCAATTGTTACCAAGATCGGTAATCACTACCGCAATTTCATATGAGGGAGAGACAAAAGCTAACATACTTTATCTTCTAGGATCATATGCACTTATGATTGGAACTCTAGCAAGCATCCGCAACTACTAATGATCATTAAGGTAGAACCCAACCATAGCATTAACATATCAAGTCCCCTTTATCCCATACGCAACAACCCCCTTACTTGGGTTTATGCTTCTATCACTCAAACAACCCACTATAAGCGAATCATGAACATATTGCAAAACCCTACAGAGGGAATCCCTCACGCTTGCGCGACACGGAGGGCACAATAGGACAACTCCAAAATAAAACATACAACTCATACCAATCTAGATCATCAATCAACCCAAAGACAAAGGATATCTACTCAAAACATCATAGGATGCCAACACATCATTGGATCATAATATGTGGCATAAAGCACCATGTTCAAGTAGGGATTACAGCGGGGTGCGGGAGAGTGGACCGCTGAAAAGAGATGAGGATGAGGATGATGATGGCGATGTTGATGAAGACGATCATCGCGGCAATGATTCCCCTCCCGATGACACTCTAACGCCACCGGGAGAGAGGAGGAAAGGTTCTCCCCCTTATGCCTCTTCCTCCATGGCCTCCCCCATGGTTGGGGAGATGTCCTCCCTCTAGTCCTTGGCCTTCACGGTGATGATGGCCCCTCCGAGATCCTCCTCCATGGCCTCCCTTGATGATGGCCCCCTCCGGAAGGGCACTAGAGAGGGCCTGATTGATTTCTCGTGGCTACAGAGGCTTGCGGCGGCAGAACTTCCGATCTTTGTTCTGTTCTGGGGTTGGCGTTGGTTTCGTGTCAGGGGGCCCCACAAGGAGTCCACGAGGTAGGAGCACCCTCCCGGGGGTAGGGCGCGCCGCCCCCTAGTGGTGGCCTCAGGACTCCCCTCCGGTAGCTTTTCATTCAAGAATTTTTTATATTTTCCAAAAATATTCTCCGTTGATTTTCAACGCACTACGATAACTTTTATTTCTGCACAAAAACAACACCATGGTAGTTCTGCTGAAAAAGTGTTAGTCCAGGTTTGTTCTAATCAAATCATACCAAAATCATGTAAAAATATTATAAACATGGCATGAATGCTTCATAAATTATAGATATGTTGGAGACGTACACAGCTACTTGTACCCCTCCCCGTAAAGGGAGTGAAGCGCTGCGTGGGATTTCAGCTCGAAGGAAGCAAAGTCATCGTGCCCGGCTTTCTCTTCCGCGACAAGGGTCTTCTCCCTAGCCTCTAGTTGGGCCGTCTCCCTAGAGACATGCCTCGTGTGGGACGCCCGGGCTGCCTCCACCTCCTTCAGCTTCTCCAGGCGGCATTGCTCCGCGGCCTGCTCTTGGGCCGCTTGCTCCAGCTCGGCATCATGGTCGGCAAGTGTGGCCTCCCGGACCTTGAGCCCCTCCTCCTGCTCCTGGAACCGACGGGCATGGGCGGTTTGCTCCTCGCGAAGCGCCTTCAGCTCAGCCTCCACCTCACTGCAGCGACCTTTGACGGACGTGACGTCGGCCAATGCAGTGTTGCGAGCCACCGCGGCTTCCGTGGCCTGCTTCTTACCCTTCGTGGCGGCAGCCTCAACCTGGCCCCATGCCGTCCTGTCGGACGAGTCGGCTTGGATCCACCCTGAGATCAGCCCCAGGCGCTCCGTCACTAAGCACGCCTTACCACCTTGAAGATCAGCCCGGAGCCAGTCCAGCGCGATGTAAGCCTCCTCCAAAGTGCCGGGCATTGCATAGGAGCACTGGTCTGCCGGCGTAGGAGCCTGAGCAGGAGGTGGCACCGGCCCCTGGACTGGCGTTGCCGCGACAATGATAGAGGCAGGGGGCTCTCGAGCCCTTGTGCCCTCCGTGGGCGCGTTACGGGCCGGCGCCCCCGAAGTCTGCTGGGCTGCGGGAGCAACCTCCTCCTTCCTCTTCTTCACCCTGGGGGTCAGCCTGGCCACCAAGGAAAGGACATCATGAGCATGATGTCGCGACGGAAAAGAAAGGATGAGGTAAGGTACTTACTTGTCCTCGGTGATGTATGCCCTCTTTCTGGCCAGGACTGCGACGCCCCCAAGCTTCTTCAGCAAGGGCCTCGACGCGGCCGGAGGCCCAAGCGGGCGCGCGGCAGATGGCTCTGGAGCAGCGGCTATAGGCAATGAGGTGAGGGCGCCGCCCCGAGGCGGCTGATGTCGCTTGAAGCTACGTCGGTATTTCCCCAAAGAGGAAGGGATCATGCAGAACAGCGGTGGTACGTATTTCCCTCAGATATGAAACCAAGGTTATCGAACCAGTAGGAGAACCAAGCAACACAACGTAAACAATCCCTGCACACAAAGAACAACACCTCGCAACCCAACGTGTTAAAGGGGTTGTCAATCCCTTTCGGGGTATGGCGCGTCAAGGTAGGCAACGGACATGAGGTAAATTTGTAGATGGGATAAATAGGTCGCGGAACAAATAAATTGCAGCAAGGTATTTTTGTATTTTTTTAGTTTAATAGATCTGAAAATAAACGCAAGGAAAAAGTAGATCGCAAGGCAAATATATGAGAAAGAAGACCCGGGGGCCGTAGGTTTCACTAGTGGCTTCTCTCGAGAAAAATAGCAAATGGTGGGTGAACAAATTACTGTTGGGCAATTGATAGAACTTCAAATAATCATGACGATATTCAGGCAATGATCATTATGTAGGCATCACGTCCAAGATTAGTAGACCGACTCCTACCTACATCAACTACCATTACTCCACACATCGACCGCTATCCGGCATGCATCTAGTGTATTAAGTTCATCAGAGATCACGCATATAAGAGATCAAAGAAATCAAATATCTTTCATGGATATAAAAAGATATAACTGATCACAAACTCGAAGTTCATCAGATCCCAATAAACACACCGCAAAAAGGACTTACATCATATGGATCTCCAAGAGATTGCTATATTGATAATCAAGAGAGAGAGAGAGGAAGCCATCTAGCTACTAACTACGGACCCGAAGGTCTAGAAAGAACTACTCACGCATCATCAGAGAGGCACCAATGGAAGTGGTAAACCCCTCCGTGATGGTGTCTAGATTGGATCTCGTGGTTCTGGACTCTGGGGCGGCTGGATGAAAATTTCGTCAACTCTTCTAGGGTTTCTGGAATATTGGGGTATTTATAGAGCAAAGAGTCGGTCCATGGGGTACCCGAGGTGGGCACAACCCACCTGGGTGTGCCTGGGCCTCCTGGTGCACCCAGGTGGGTTGTCCCCTCCTCAAGACCCCCCCCCCCCAGGTGCAACCAGGGCCCGTTGTGTTCCTTCTGGCCCATAAAAAATCATCGTAAATTGGCGTGGCATTTGGACCCCTTCTGATATTGATTTCCTGCGATGTAAAAACATGCAGAAAACAACAACTGGCACTTGGCACTATGTCAATAGGTTAGTACTGAAAAATGATATAAAATGACTATATAATGATTATAAAACATCCAAGATTGATAATAAAACAACACAGAATAGTCAAAAATTATAGATACGTTGGAGACGTATTAGCATCCCCAAGCTTAACTCCTGCTCGTTCTTGAGGACTTACGTGATAAAACAGAATTTTTGATGTGGAGTGATGTTTATCATGTCATATCATATTCTTTTCTACATAGCATGGATATTTGGACTTTTATGTGATTCAAAGCAATAGTCTAGTTTTGACATAATAATTTAGATACTCAAGCATATCAACAAGCAACCATGTCTTTCAAAATATCAATGCTAAAACAAGTTATCCCTAGCCCATCATGCTCAAACATTGATCCATTCATGAAACACACTCGAATATTAGCTACACCCAATACTTAAGTACGATCATATTGTCCCCTAGTTGGTGCTTTTATAAGAGAGGATGGAGACTGAATTTCAAAAATAAAAATTGCATAAAGTAAAAGAAAGTCCCTTCGCGGAGGGAAGTAGTGATTTGTAGAGGTGCCAGAGCTCAAAGCAAAAACTTAGAGATAAAAACATTTTGGGAGGTGTATCCATCCCACCAACGAAAATGACTTCTAGCATCCCAACATTTCCATGCTAGATATATCATAGGCGGTTCCCAAACAGAAAATAAAGTTCATACCTTTTTCCACCATAACTTTCACTTTCCATGGCTAGCCGTATCCACGGGTGCCCTCCGTACCAACACTTTCCAAGGAATTTATTATTTGACAACATAAAGTAAATTCTTTTTTGCATTTCGGGAGTGGGCATCCCTAAAACCTTTGCCTTACTCTCATGCAATGATAAGTGAATAAACACTCATCATGAGAATAACACATCTAGCATGGAAAATATTAGCTACCCGTTACTGTTTCGCGAGTGAAACAAACACACAAAAGAGAAGTTCATTTTGAAAATTAGAGATGGCACATGCAAATTTGCTTAGAACGGCAAAAGAATACCGCATATAGGTAGATATAGTGGACTGATGTGGCAAAATTGGTTTAAAGGATTTTGGATGCACAAGTAGAGGTCATACTTGGTGCAAAATGAAGGCTAGCAAAAAGATTGAGAAGCGACCAACCAAAAAGCGAAAAATCTCGTACCTAAGCATTAAGCATAAGTAACACCAAATAATACACCCTAAGTAGGATATAAATTTCATTGCATAACTATTGACTTTCGTGCTTGCATAGTGAATCACAAACCTTAACATCAATATTCTTACTAAAGCACAATTACTCATCAACATGACTCACATATCATATCGTCATATCTCAAAACCATTACTAAGAATCAATTTTATTTTGTCCAATGATCTTCATGAAAGTTTTTATTATATCCTCCTTGGATATCTATCACTTTGAAACTATTTTCATATGTTGCTTTTGGTAGGCTCAAACAAATATAAGTGAAGATCATGAGCATAATTTTTTTCTTTCTCCCAAATAAATCTAAGTGAAGCATGAGAGCATTTCTTCAAAATTAACAAATCACACCATGCTCAAAAAGATATAAGTGAAGTACTAGAGCAAGTCCATGGCTCTAAAAATTTAAGTGAAGCATAGGAGGAAGCATAGCATAATTTTTGGCTCTCTAAAAAGGGTGTGTCCAGCAAGGATTCGACACTTAGAACACAAAGCAAAACAATCAAAGACTCATATCATACAATACGCTCTAAGAAAAACTCATATCATGTGACGAATAAAAATATAGTTTCAAGTAAAATACCGATGGTCGTTAGAAGAAAGCGGGGATGCCACTCAGGGGCATCCCCAAGCTTAGTTGCTTGCTACTTCTTTGAATATTATCTCGGGGTGCCTCGGGCATCCCCAAGCTTAGCCTTTTTCTTATCCTTATTCCTTCATGCATCGTACGATAACCCAAAACTTGAAAACTTCAATCACACAAAACTCAAACATGGATGAGGTAAGGTACTTACTTGTCCTCGGTGATGTATGCCCTCTTTCTGGCCAGGACTGCGACGCCCCCAAGCTTCTTCAGCAAGGGCCTCGACGCGGCTGGAGGCCCAAGCAGGCGCGCGGCAGATGGCTATGGAGCAGCGGCTATAGGCAATGAGGTGAGGGCGCCGCCCCGAGGCGGCTGATGTCACTTGAAGCTACGTCGGTATTTCCCCAAAGAGGAAGGGATGATGCAGCACAGCGGTGGTAGGTATTTCCCTCAGATATGAAACCAAGGTTATCGAACTAGTAGGAGAACCAAGCAACACAACATAAACAGCCCCTGCACACAATGAACAACACCTCGCAACCTGACGTGTTAAAGGGGTTGTCAATCCCTTTCGGGGTACAACGCCTCAAGGTAGGCAAAGGATGTGAGGTAAATTTTTAGATGGGATAGCGGAAGAAATAAATTGCAGCAAGGTATTTTTGTATTTTTTAGTTTAATAGATCTGAAAATAAACGCAAGGAAAAAGTAGATTGCACTAGTGGCTTCTCTCGAGAAAATAGCAAACGGTGGGTGAACAAATTATTGTTGGGCAATTGATAGCACTTCAAATAATCATGACGATATCCAGGCAATGATCATTACATAGGCATCACATCCAAGATTAGTAGACCGATTCCTGCCGCATCTACTACTATTACTCCACACATCGACCGCTATCCAGCATGCATCTAGTGTATTAAGTTCATGGAAAAACAGAGTAATGCAATAAGAACGATGACATGATGTAGACAAGATCCGTTTATCTATTGCGGTAGATATGGATCCCGTCTTTTTATCCTTAGTAGCAATGATACATACGTTTTGGTTCCCTTTCTGTCACTGAGTTCAAGCACCATAAGATTGAACCCACTACTGGGCACCTCTTCCCATTTCAAGATAAATAGATCAAGTTGGCCAAACAAAACCCAAATATCGGAGAAGAAATACGAGGCTATAAGAGATCACACTTATAAGAGATCAAAGAACTCAAATAACTTTCATGGATATCAAAAGATATAACTGATCATAAACTCGAAGTTCATCAGATCCCAACAAACACACTGCAAAAAGGACTTACATCATATGGATCTCCTAGAGATCATTGTATTGATAATCAAGAGAGAGAGAGAGAGAGAGAGAGAGAGAGAGAGAGGAAGCCATCTAGCTACTAACTACGGACCCGAAGGTCTAGAAAGTACTACTCACGCATCATCGGAGAGGCACCAATGGAAGTGGTAAACCCCTCCGTGATGGTGTCTAGATTGGATCTCGTGGTTATGGACTCTGCGGCGGCTGGATGAAAATTTCGTCGACTCCTCTAGGGTTTCTGGAATATTCGGGTATTTATAGAGCAAAGAGTCGGTCCATGGGGTACCCGAGGTGGGAACAACCCACCTGGGTGTGCTTGGGCCTCCTGGTGCACCCAGGTGGGTTGTCCCCTCCTCGGGACCCACCCAAGTGCAACCATGGCCCGTTGTGTTCCTTCTGGCCCATAAAACATCATCGTAAATTGGCGTGGCATTTGGACCCCTTGTGATATTGATTTCCTACGATGTAAAAAACATGCAGAAAACAACAACTGACACTTGACACTATGTCAATAGGTTAGTACCGAAAAATGATATAAAATGACTATATAAGGATTATAAAACATCCAAGATTGATAATAAAACTACATGGAATAGTAAAAAATTATAGATACGTTAGAGACGTATCAGCGGCGCCGTCGCTCGCCTTCCCCCCTTCAGAGTCCCGCGGTTCAGCCTTTGCAGTAGGGTCCCCCCAGACCTCGTGACGACCCCAGAGGAGCGCGGGGATCCCACGACCAAGTCCTCCCCGGCGTCGGCGTCGTCAGGAAGATCCCGGCGTCGTGGCCGTCAGGAAGATCCCGGAGGAGCTCGCTTTGCAGCGGAGGAGAAGTGTCCCCCATCCCTTCCATGGCCGCCTCTGGGTCCTCCTCCTCCCCCCCTCTGCGGGGTCCTCACTAGAGGACGCCGGCACCAGGGAGTTGGGGGGTCGTTATGGCACGAGCTCCCGCTTGTTGAATGCCAGCATGGCGACGGCCAGCTCCGCCCCATTGCCGTGGCAGTACAATGGATGGTAGGCGTCTGGGTCCTTCCCGAGCATGGTTTGCATGGCCTTGCACAACTCCTCGCTCGTCAGGTCCCCTCGGTGCAGCCGGAGGTTGTCGTCTTCTCCCTTGAGGTCCCACATGGGGCGCGAATGAGCTTGGAGAGGGGCCATGCGATGCGTCAGGAACTCCCAATCAATCATGGCCCCCATCAGCACCTCGGAATCTATGTACCCCTGCATCTTCTTCAAGACCGGTGCCTCCCGGGGGTCGGTGAGTTTCTCATGAGCCCATCGGTCTAGCTTCTCTGGCGGCCCGGTTGGCAGCTCCAGCCGAGCATGATGGCTCCAGACGTCCAGGTAGATCCACTTGCACTGGAAGTCGTCCACCTTCTTCCCAGCCTTCATGAGCGTGTTGCCGTCATGGATCATGACAAAGGGGACGCATCCGGAGCACTGGTTCGAACTGTACGTCCGGAGGGAGAAGAAGTGGTGGAACAACGCAATGAAGGGCTTCACCCCCACGAAGGCCTCGCAATAGAAGGCGAAGATCGACAAGAGGAGGACGGAGTTGGGCTGGAGGTGAAGTGCATGGATTTGATGGTGGTCGAGGAAGGTGAGGAAGAACTTGGAGAAGGGCGGGACGAGCCCCGCAAAGACGCTGTTGAGGAAGAAGGGGAAGAATGTACCCGCCAAGGTCCCTCGCTCGGCGAAGCCGACCTGAAGCTTGGTCTCTCTCCCATCGTTGTCATTGCTCGCCGTCAGCGGGAGCACAGTGGCGAGGTGCCTGATACATCTCCAACGTATCTATAATTTTTGATTGTTCCATGCTATTATATTAGCCCTTTTGGATGTTTATGGGCTTTATTTTACATATTTATATCATTTTTCAGACTAACCTACTAACCGGAGGCCCAACCCATATTGCTGTTTTTTTTGCCTATTTCAGTATTTCGAAGAAAAGGAATATCAAACGGAGTCCAAATGGAATGAAACCTTCGGGAGCGTGATTTTTGGAACGAACATGATCAAGAGGACTTGGAGTGCAAGTCAAGAAGCAGCCGAGGCTCCCACGAGATAGGAGGACGCCCCCCTATAGGGCACGCCCCCTGTCTCGTGGGCCCCTCGGGCGGCCACCGACGTACTTCTTCCTCCTATATAAGCCTACGTACCCCGAAAACATCTAGGGGGCAGACGAAACACAATTTCCACCACCGTAACCTTCTGTATCCGCGAGATCTCATCTTGGAGCCTTCGCCGGCACTCTGCCGAAGGGGGAATCGACCATGGAGGGCTTCTACATCAACATCCTTGCCCCTCCGATGAGTTGTGAGTAGTTTACCACAGACCTATGGGTCCATAGTTATTAGCTAGATGGCTTCTTCTCTCTTTTTGGATCTCAATACAATGTTCTCCCCCTCTCTTGTGGAGATCTATTCGATGTAAACTCTTTTTGCGGTGTGTTTGTCGAGATCCGATGAATTGTGGGTTTATGATCAAGTTTATCTATGAATAATATTTGAATCTTCTCTGAATTCTTTTATGTGTGATTGAGTTATCTTTGCAAGTCTCTTCGAATTATCAGTTTGGTTTGGCCTACTAGATTAATCTTTCTTGCCATGGGAGAAGTGCTTAGCTTTGGGTTCAATCTTGCGGTGTCCTTACCCAGTGACAGAAAGGGTTGCAAGGCACGTATTGTATTGTTGCCATCGAGGATAACAAGATGGGGTTTATATCATATTGCTTTAGTTTATCCCTCTACATCATGTCATCTTGCTTAATGCGTTACTTTGTTCTTATGAACTTAATACTCTAGATGCAGGCAGGAGTCGGTCGATGTGTGGAGTAATAGTAGTAGATGCAGGCAGGAGTTGGTCTACTTGTTGCGGACGTGATGCCTATATACATGATCATGCCTAGACAATCTCATAATTATTAGCTTTTCTATTAATTGCTCGACAGTAATTTGTTCAGCCACTGTAATACTTATGCTATCTTGAGAGAAGCCACTAGTGAAACATATGGCCCCCGGGTCTATCTCTTATCATATTTGCTATCAATCTACTTTTATTTGCATCTTTACTTTTTGCATCTATGTTATAAAATACCAAAAATATATTTATCTTATCTTACTATCTTTATTAGATCTCACTTTCGCAAGTGGCCATGAAGGGATTGACAACCCCTTTATTGCGTTGGTTGCGAGTTCTCAGTTTGTTTGTGTAGGTGCGTGGGACTTTTGAGGAGCCTCCTACTAGATTGATACCTTGGTTCTCAAAAACTGAGGGAAATACTTAATTACGCTAGTATTGCTGCATCACCCTCTCCTCTTCGAGGAAAACCAACGCTAGCTCAAGACGTAGCAAGAAGGATTTCTGGCGCTGTTGCCAGGGAGGTCTTCGCTCAAGTCAAGACATACTAAGTACCCATCACAAACCCATCTCCCTCGCATTTACATTATTTGCCATTTGCCTCTCGTTTTCCTCTCCCCCACTTCACCTTTGCCTTTTCTTCGCCCCTCTTCTGTTCTATCTTGTGTCTCCATGTGCCTTCCTTTTGTTTGCATCTTTGCTTGCTAGAAGTTTATGGATCCTCATCCACTTGCTAATCTTTTTAAGAGATCCAATTATGTTGAACCAATTGCTAGTGAGTTGTGTGCACTATATTATCTTTATGAGGTTTTGCTTGAAATTCGTGAATCTGAAAATTGTGATGAAGAAATTTATGAAGAGATTCACGATAGCTCCTTGAATGCATGATTGCAATAATTTTATTATAAATTCTCTTGATGTCAATTGTGCTAATAATATGCAAAAACCCTAAGCTTGGGGACGCTAGTTTTGTTATGACTACTACTTGTTGCAATGATCATGATTGGAGTAATTCTTCTTACGATCTTGAAAATTTATTTGAGCCCCTTCGTGAATATGAGATTGATAATAGTGTTTGCAATAATATTGAAAGTGGCTTTGGAAGAGTGTCAACTTTAGATCCCACATATTTGGAGTATCTTCAATCTTATGATATTTTTGATAAAAGTGGGTTTGGAGAGGTCATGACTTTAGTTAATGTTAATCCCACTATCTTGGAAGAGTGTCAACTTTGCACGCATGTGGATCGTGTTGAGATTATGTTATGTGAGAGCTATTTTGTTGAATTTACTTATGATCCTACATGTAATTATTATGAGATAGGAAAATATGGTTGTAGACATTTTAATGTTACTAAATTACCTCTCTTCATGTTGAGATTGCTATCATCTCTTTGTTCTTCCTTGCATACGCTAGTTTTTGCTTGCCTTGATAATTTGTTTGCTTACAAGATGCCTATGCATAGGAAGTATGTTAGTCTTAGATGTGTTTTTCACATGCTACATGATGCTATCTTTATGCTTCAATTCTTGTCTTTCATGTGAGCATCATTGAAATCTCAATGCCTAGTTAGGGGCATTAAACGATAGCGCTAGTTGGGAGGCAACCCAATTTTCTTTATGTTTTTGTTTTTGCTCCTATTTAGTAATAAATATTGCATCTACCTTCTATTTAGATGTGTTTTTATCTTTTAATTATTGTTTGTGCCAAGTAGAACCTATAGGATAACCTACGATGATAGTTGATTTGATTCTGCTGAAAAACAGAAAATTTGCACGCACGAATATAATTTTGTTAAATCACAGGAACGTGATTTTGCATTGATTCTTTTTTCTTCTGATCAATAAACAAATTTTCCAGGACTTCCTATTTTGGTAGGATTTTTAGAGTTCCAGAAGTTTGCGTTAGTTACAGATTGCTACAAACTGTTCTGTTTTTGACAGATTCTGTTTTTCGTGTGTTGTTTGCTTATTTCAATGCATCTATGGCCAATAAAATAGTTTATAAATCATAGAGAAGTTGGAATACAGTAGGTTTAACACCAAAATAAATAAATAATGATTTAATTACAGTACCTTATGTTGTGGTTTTGTTTTCTTTCACTAACGGAGCTTATAAGATTTCCTGTTGAGTTTTGTGTTGTGAAGTTTTCAAGTTTTGGGTAAAGCTTTTATGGACTATGGAATAAAGGGTGGCAAGAGCCTAAACTTGGGGATGCCCAAGGCACCCCAAGATATTCAAGGATAGGCAAAAGCCTAAGCTTGGGGATTCCCCGGGAAGGCATCCCCTCTTTCATCTTCGTTCATTGGTAACTTTACTTGGAGCTATATTGTTATTCGCCACATGATATGTGTTTTGCTTGGAGCGTCATGTATTATATTAGTCTTTGCTTTTTAGTTTACCACAATCATCCTTGCTTTACACACCTTTTGGGATAAGCCTATTTGATTAGAATTTGCTAGAATACTCTATGTGCTTCACTTATATCTTTTGAGCTTGATAGTTTTTGCTCTAGTGCTTCACTTATATTTTTTAGAGCACGGTGGTGACTTAATTTTGAAGAAATTACTAGTCTCCCATGCTTCACTTATATATTTTTGAGAGTCTTTTAGAACAGCATGGTATTTGCTATGGTTTTAAAGTTGGTCCTAGAATGATGAACATCCAAGTTGGGTATAATAAAAAGTATCATAGAAAGTGAATTGGATGCTATGATCAATTTGATGCTTGATAATTGTTTTGAGACATGGAGGTAGTGATATTAAAGTCATGCTAGTTGGGTGATTATGGATTTAAAGAATTCTTGTGTTGAAGTTTGTGATTCCCGTAGCATGCACGTATGGTGAACCGCTTTGTGATGAAGTTGGAGCACAATTTTATTTATTGATTGTCTTCCTTATGAGTGGCGGTTGGGGATGAGCGATGGCCTTTTCCTACCAATCTATCCCCCTAGGAGCATGCACGTAGTGCTTTGGTTTTTGATGACTTCTAGATTTTTGCAACAAGTACATGAGTTCTTTTGACTAATGTTGAGTCCATGGATTATACGCACCCTTTTCACCCTTCCATCATTTCTAGTCTTTCTTGTGCCGCGCAACTTTCGGATGTACCATACACCCACAATTTACTTTCCTCAAAACAGCCACCATAATGGAATTTCCATAGCCATTCCGAGATATGTTGCCATGCAACTTTCCACCATTCCGTTCATATGACATGCATTACTTTTGTCATATTGCTCTTTGCATGATCATGTAGTTGACATTGTATTTGTGGCAAAGCCACCTTCATAATTTTCATACATGTCGCTCTTGATTCATTACATATCCCGGTACACCGCTGGAGGCATTCATATAGAGTCATATCTTTTTCTAGCTTTGAGTTGTAAATCCATAGAAGTGTGATGATCTTCATTATTAGAGCATTGTCCTTGTGAGGAAAGGATGATGAAGACTATGATTCCCCCACAAGTCGGGATGAGACTTCGGACTTTACAAAAAAAGAGAAAGGCCAAAAAAAGGGGCCAAAGAAAAAAAAGAAAAAAAGAAAGAGAAAAAGAAAAAGAAAAAATATATATAAAATGAGAGAAAAAGAGAGAAGGGACAATGCTACTATCTCTTTTTCCACACTTGTGCTTCAAAATAGCACCATTATCTTCATGATAGAGAGTCTCATATGTTGTCACTTTCATATACTAGTGGGAATTTTTCATTATAGAACTTGGCTTGTATATTCCAATGATGGGCTTCCTCAAAGTGCCCTAGGTCTTCATGAGCAAGCAAGTTGGATGCACACCCACTTAGTTTCTTTTGTTGAGCTTTCATATATTTATAGCTCTAGTGCATCCGTTGCATGGCAATCCCTACTCACTCACATTGATATCTATTAATGGGCATCTCCATAGCTCGTTGATACGCCTAGTTGATGTGAGACTATCTTCTCCTTTTTGTCTTCTCCACAACCACCATTCTATTCCACATATAGTGCTATGTCCATGGCTCACGCTCATGTATTGCGTGAAAGTTGAAAAAGTTTGAGATTATTAAAGTATGAAACAATTGCTTGGCTTGTCATCGGGGTTGTGCATGATTAAATACTTTATGTGATGAAGATAGAGCAATAGCCAGACTATATGATTTTGTAGGGATAACTTTCTTTGGCCATGTTATTTTGAGAAGACATGATTACTTTGATTAGTATGCTTGAAGTTTCACCATTTTCCATGTTAATATGAACTTTTATTTTGTATCATTTGTATCTGAACATTCATGCCACAATAAAGAAAATTACATTGAGAATTATGCTAGGTAGCATTCCACATCAAAAATTTCTTTTTTTCATTTACCTACTCGAGGACGAGCATGAATTAAGCTTGGGGATGCTTGATACGTCTCCAACGAATCTATAATTTTTGATTGTTCGATGCTATTATATTACCCCTTTTGGATGTTTATGGCCTTTATTTTACATATTTATATCATTTTTGGGACTAACCTACTAACCGGAGGCCATGCCCATATTGTTGTTTTTTTGCCTATTTTAGTATTTCAAAAAAAAGGAATATCAAACGAAGTCCAAACGGAATGAAACCTTCGGGAGCGTGATTTTTGGAACAAACGTGATCCAGAGGACTTGGAGTGCAAGTCAAGAAGCAGTAGAGGCTCCCACGAGATAGGAGGGCGCCCCCCCTATAGGGCGCGCCCCCTGTCTCGTGGGCCCCTCGGGCGGCCACCGACGTACTTCTTCCTCCTATATAAGCCTACGTACCCCGAAAACATCCAGGGGCAGACGAAACACAATTTCCACCACTGTAACCTTCTGTATCCGCGAGATCTCATCTTGGAGCCTTCACCGGCACTCTGCCGGAGGGGAAATCAACCACGGAGGGCTTCTACATCAACATCCTTGCCCCTCCGATGAGTTGTGAGTAGTTTACCACAGATCTACGGGTCCATAGTTATTAGCTAGATGGCTTCTTCTCTCTTTTTGGATCTCAATACAATGTTCTCCCCCTCTCTTGTGGAGATCTATTCGATGTAAACTCTTTTTGTGGTGTGTTTGTCGAGATCCGATGAATTGTGGGTTTATGATCTCAATACAATCTTCTCTGAATTCTTTTATGTTTGATTGAGTTATCTTTGCAAGTCTCTTCAAATTATCAGTTTGGTTTGGCCTACTAGGTTGATCTTTCTTGCCTTGGGAGAAGTGCTTAGCTTTGGGTTCAATCTTGCGGTGTCCTTACCCAGTGATAGAAAGGGTTGCAAGGCACATATTGTATTGTTGCCATCGAGGATAACAAGATGGGGTTTATATCATATTGCTTGAGTTTATCCCTCTACATCATGTCATCTTGCTTAATGCGTTACTCTGTCCTTATGAACTTAATACTCTAGATGCACGCAGGAGTCGGTCGATGTGTGGATTAATAGTAGTATATGCAGGCAGGAGTCGGTCTACTTGTTGCGGACGTGATGCCTATATACATGATCATGCCTAGATAATCTCATAATTATTCGCTTTTCTATCAATTGCTCGACAGTAATTTGTTCACCCACCGTAATACTTATGCTATCTTGAGAGAAGCCACTAGTGAAACCTATGGCCCCCGGGTCTATCTCTTATCATATTTGCTTTCAATCTACTTTTATTTGCATCTTTACTTTTAGCATCTATATTATAAAATACCAAAAATATATTTATCTTATCTTACTATCTTTATTAGATCTCACTTTCGCAAGTGGCCGTGAAGGGATTGATAACCCCTTTATTGCGTTGGTTGCGAGTTCTCAGTTTGTTTGTGTAGGTGCGTGGGACTTTTGAGGAGCCTCCTACTGGATTGATACCTTCGTTCTCAAAAACTGAGGGAAATACTTACGCTACCATTGCTGCATCACCCTCCCTCTTCGAGGAAAACCAACGCAAGCTCAAGACGTAGCAGTGCCCCACCTCGGTGATGGAGGACGGGCTGAGGGCCAGCGCGGCCAAAGGGGCGGAGGGTGCGACCGCGCCAGCGAGCTTCGCTTTCTTGGCCATCATTGGCAATGAGCTCGGAGAAAAATCTTGGTGGATATGGAGGCGCTCTGGGCATGAAGGGATGAGATCTAGAGCGAGGCGAAGAGAAGGCAATGAAGGCTTGGCTACAGGCACATGCCTTTTTACAGCCCACGTCAGGTACCGAGGCAGCATGGGGAAGCGGAGACGCCCACGTCCCATCAAGAGCCACACGTCGACTCGGTCCGCAGGTGATTGGGGCTCGCGGCACTCCACACTTTCCCTTTGGCTTTGCCTCGAAGCCAAGTGCGAGAGCGCCTTATTCCCGGGGGCTACTGTCGGTGTTCTGGGAAACAGGGTACCCAGACTTGCCTGCCTGCAGCCCACGGGGTGGCTCCATCGATGGCCTGGTATGGCCCCTCTTCAGCATCGAGAAGTCAAGACCCTCACGAGGTGCCAAGCCTCGTGAGCAGGACGACATCGAGACCTCTTGAGGGAGCGGCCTCCCCAGGCGGCCTTCGGAGGAACAGAGATTTCTATGCAAGCGCTCACCTTATGAGGCCGAGGTGATGCCAGACATGATGACCAAGGCCAGGCGCGCGCCAGTTGGCGCAGAGAGGTAGGTTTCCTCTTTCGTGCTAAGGAGGCAAGCGCAGGCGCAGAGTCCCAACGAATAAACCAAAGGTTACCGTTTACGTGCAACAAGACCAAGACCGCCAGGACGGTAGGATGGATGTCATCGCCGAGCCCACTATTATGTCACGACTAGAAGCTTTGTAGGCGAAGACCACCTTTCACCAGGATAAGATGTACTACTTTTCCCCCTTCAAAATTGGTCACTGTGGAATCCATTCTCGCCTATGTTTTGGGGGAAGAGGACCGAGGCCACTATAAGTATAGCCTGGAAACCACCATAGAAGGGATTGGACCCTCGGAGGACGAATCCCTAGAGCTCATATCCACCCCCAGAGCAGACCCCGTGAGGCTATTCTTCACTGTACTAGTTCATCCTCAGCGCCCGCGAGGCTAATCCACCACAAAGCAGGAGTAGGGTTTTACACCGCAAGGTGGCCAAACCTGGGTAAACTGCCGTGTCCATTTCCTTTCCAGTTCATCGAGCTAGGCCGTGAGAGCAGCAAGTTGGCTGGCTAGAGAGGTTTAGTGCTTCGCACATGCCCCAAAGTTCGAACCTTTCTTGGGTCTGTGGAGCCCGAAGTCCGACAACCGTCTCCACTTGAAACTCCGAGGGGCTTGAATCTTCTTGTGCCATATGCTTGATAGTCTCAAATGCTCAATGCACATAATTAGTCTGCAAACACATTGTCATCAATCACCAAAACCACTTAGGGAGAAATATGCCCTAACAATCTCCCCCTTTTTGGTGGATTGATGACAATGTGGGATTTGCACAAAGGATGTAGCAAAAAGAGGTGTGCAACCCCACATTCTACAAAATATAGACAAACTCCCCCTAGATATGTGCACTATTTTAGATATGCTTTTGAAATGCAAAATACACACATAAAGGGTCCACACCCCCTATATTTTATAGACCAAACATACTTGCATAAATATAGTAAGATGAAGGTAGGCAAGAGATACCATGTGCACATATGAATAAGAGCATAAGCATAAGATATATCTCACAAGCAATTAATAACATAAAGTACTTGACATAGATAGATAGAGATAGGATAGCTCATATGTCTCACACCATATGTTCTCGAACACATGGGACAAACACAAAACAACGCAAAAGAAAGAGTTCGAGCGAGGAAAGCAACAACAAAGAGAGAAACACACTTGACTCACGACACACATTGCAAATCCCTACACTCTCTCCCCATTTGGCATCGAGACACCAAAAGGGTAGAGAGGACACCTAGGAATGATAGTGGTAGAAACACTCTAGGACATCACTAATCATGCTCCTCCTCCTCATCAGACTCCTCTGCAGTAGGTGTAAGGCCTCTAGTGCCATCACCAGAATCGGTCCACAGGCAGTGCACATAGACCCAAGCCTCGTCATCAGTGATCCTCTCCTCAGAACCGTATGAAACGGTGCCTACCTGCCTCATAATGGCCTTGTCACGACAACGAGCCTTCTTTGCAGCTACATGAGCCTTATACTGTCCCTTGGCCTGAAAGCAAAACAACTTCTTCATCTTGTACTTGAGCTTCTTAGCCCAAGAGGGTTCCAGAGACGACTCATAGTCTAGCTCATCATCATCATCATCTTTAGACCTAACTGTGTCATGCTTTGGGTGAGCAGGAGTTGTCCTTCCCCACTTCTCCTTCTGCCTTAGCTGAATAACATCATGAGAAGCCAGGTCTCTAGTGAGAAGCTCCTCATCAGGGAATGTAAACGCCCATGTTTCCTCAATGAGATGCATCGGGTAGGGGCCATAAATGTTGCACTTGCACTCCAAGATCGCACATTGAATTCTGACCACATGACATGAGAGGCATCCAACACCTCCTGAGAGCCCTGCTGCTTCTGGCAGAAAAGAAGGAGGTCAAATAGATAGGAATGCACCATATCTTGATAGCCAACATGAGGGAACAGAGTGTTCCTGAAGATCCTATGCATGATATAAATAAAGGGCCAAAGCTCATAGGAGACATGCCCAGTCTCAGACACCTTCCTAGTAGAGAACGACCACAGAGCCTCCTTGTGAGTAGCATTAGCCTCCCAGCGAGGGCGAAACCCAATTGGGGTTTGGGCGCCCTTATTCTCATATGACAGCAACTCCATAAAGTTCTTCCAAGGAGCAGACAGACACCAACCATTGGTCATCCAGGAGAGGGTCATGTCCTCATCATGCCCAAAGTGAACTGTGTCATAGAATTGGGCCACAAGCTCCGCATCAAAATCCTTGTTGAATGAGATGATCCTTTTGATGTCCAGCTCCTTGCACCTCTGAAGTGCAGCTCCAAAGTATGGCAAGTCCCTCTCCATGTGAGAGAGATCAATAGACTTGACTTTCACAAATATATTCCTCTTTCCCTTCAACGACTCATGGAAGATAGACTGCTGAAACTTGTTCCAAAACATGTGATGCACAAGGGAAGGATCCTGAGGCTCTCAGTACGGATTGCGCTTACGAGCCATACCAAACTCCAGAGCAGACATCTGATGAGCGCCCTTGGTCCCCCTGTTCTTAGTTGTAGTCACTTTGACTCGCTGTCCTGGCTGCTCACCGGAGCCACTCATAGGCGCAGAGCCACTTTCTAGCACTATGCTACCCACTAACACATTGGCTGAACGGTGGCGCTTGGAGCCACCGGTACGGGCGGGGTTCTTGCGACGAGCCTGATGCCCGGAGCTATTACCACCTGGAACACAGACACAAGAACACAAAAGTGGCAAATTGCATAAGCCAAGGGAAAAAGAAAACACAAGAGTGAGGATGGAACAGGGAAAAGCTGAAGTTGGTAGCTCTAAGTGGTATTACCACACCTCCCAGTGGTAGTACCGCTTGAGGCGGATGTCAACGGGGCTGACAACTTCTGCGTGGAGATCCGGTAGTACCGGAGATGCCAAATTCAAATTTTCACGGTTAAATCTTCAATCTACCTACTCTAGCAGTCTTCTACGTCCTACTCACGCCCCGATTTGGCCAAAAATCAAAGAATGCAACAAAATTGCCCTAAAACCTAGATCCAAAAACTAGAACCAACAAGGAGAAAACGGGGGCAATATTGGCATCCATGGCAAGAGGAGGGTGGGGATCAATCCCACCGGATGGAAACGCGGAAGACAGCCCGGAGACGGCGGCCCGGCCGTAGCCCTCTGCTACTTGTTCGTCGCCTGTGAGAGAGAGGTGAGGGAGCGAGTGAATTGGTATGGGGAGATAAACCCCCCTGCCCCGATTCATAGCCCCCCCGCTCAAAATCACAGCGGGTAGTACCGTGGAGCCGGGCGGTAGTACTGCTAATAAGCGGTAGGACCATGCTGTTTTCGCGGTAGGACCGTGCTGTCTTTGCGGTAGTACCGCGCGGTAGAAAATAGGCAGGAGCATAAAGAAAGATAGGCTTATGCAAATGAGAAAACCAAGGAAAAACATGAGAGGGACAAGACGAGGAAAAACAACAATGGGAAGAGACACCTCAAGCACAAATGCAAAAGAAAAAGAAGCACACAAGAAGTGTCTCAAACACACACATAGACCTCAAGACCAACAACTGTTGATCACGAGGAGGGGCCTCTCAAGGAGAGGGAGGTGGCCAAATCCACCTATGTTTGAGTGAATCGGTATGGCACCGCAAAGATTTTAACCTTGGTCCCATGCCAAAAACTCATCTTTGAAGCACAAGTACCATAAAAATGGCTAATGTGAAAGACCTGATCGATTCATGCATAATGGGGGGAGGGAGAGTTCACTGAGAGAACAACCCCCCCCCCCTTGTCCATGCCTACATCTACAACAAGATATAATGGTGAGTGTGGTGGGGTGTGCCTAGACTCAAGCCACATTGCTCAAATCAATGATATTTAGCTCATGCCTTAACTCGCGAAATCTTGCTTCATCTAGAGGCTTGGTGAAAATATCCGCAGTTGCTCTTGAGTGTTGATGTATATGATATCAATATCATCATGCTTGATGTGATCTCGAATGAAGTGATGAAGAATCTCAATGTGCTTGGTCTGGCTATGTTGCACCGGATTGAGTGAGATGTTGATATCACTTCCATTCTCACATAGAAGAGGCACTTTGTCATAAGTGACACCATAATTGTCGGATATCGGGTTCCGGCAAAACCCTTAAGGTTCAAACACTGGGGTGCATGCGAAGATTGATACGTCCATTTTGCATCATGCTTTTATATCGATATTTATTGCATTGTGGGCTGTTATTACACATTATGTCACAATACTTATGGCTATTCTCTCTTATTTTACAAGGTTTATCATGAAAAGGGAGAATGCCGGCAGCTGGGATTCTGGGCTGGAAAAGGAGCAAATGTTGGAAACCTATGCTGCATAGCTCCAAAAGTCCTGAAACTCCACGGAAGCCATTTTTGGAATTAATAAGAATTATTGAGCAAAGAAAGTACCAGAGGGGGCCCACACCCTGGCCACGACGGTGGGGGGCGCGCCCCCTGCTTCGTGGGCCCCCTGGTGGCCCTCCGGTGCCCATCTTCTGCTATATGAAGTCTTCTACCCTGGAAAAAAAATCATAAGCAAGCTTACAGGACGAAACTCCACCGCCACGAGGCGGAACCTTGGCGGAACCAATCTAGGGCTCCGACGGAGCTGTTCTGTCAGGGAAACTTCCCTCCGAGAGGGGGAAATCATCACCATTGTCATCACCAACGATCCTCTCATCAGGAGGGGGTCAATCTCCATCAACATCTTCACCAGCACCATCTCCTCTCAAAACCCTAGTTCATCTCTTGTATCCAGTCTTGTATGAAAACCACAAATTGGTACTTGTGGGTTGCTAGTTGTGTTGATTACTCCTTGTAGTTGATGCTAATTGGTTTATTTGGTGGAAGATCATATGTTCGGATCATTAATGCATATTAATACTCCTCTGATCATGAACATGAATATGCTTTGTGAGTAGTTACGTTTGTTCCTGAGGACATGGGTGAAGTCTTGCTATTAGTAGTCACGTGAATTTGGTATTCGTTCGATATTTTGATGATATGTATGTTGTCTCTCCTCTAGTGGTGTTATGTGAACGTCGACTACATGACACTTCACCATTATTTGGGCCTAGAGGAAGGCATTGGGAAGTAATAAGTAGATGATGGGTTGCTAGAGTGACAGAAGCTTAAACCCTAGTTTATGTGTTGCTTCGTAAGGGGCTGATTTGGATCCACTAGTTTCATGCTATGGTTAGGTTTACCTTAATACTTCTTTTGTAGTTGCAGATGCTTGCAATAGGGTTTAATCATAAGTGGGATGCTTGTCCAAGAAAGGGCAGTACCCAAGCACCGGTCCACCCACATATCAAATTATCAAAGTAACGAACGCGAATCATACGAGCGTGATGAAAACTAGCTTGACGATAATTCCCATGTGTCCTCGGGAGCGCTTTTCTCATTATAAGAAATTGTCCAGGCTTGTCCTTTGCTACAAAAAGGATTGGGCCACCTTGCTGCACTTTATTTACTTTTATTGCTTGTTACCCGTTACAAATTATCTTATCACAAAACTATCTGTTACCTACAATTTCAGTGCTTGCAGAGAATACCTTACTGAAAATCGCTTGTCATTTCCTTCTGCTCTTTGGGTTCAACACTCTTACTTATTGAAAGGACTATGATAGATCCCCTATTCTTGTGGGTCATCGAGACTCTTTTCTGGCGCCGTTGCCGGGGAGTGAAGCGCCTTTGGTGAGTGGAACTTGGTAAGGAAATATTATATAGTGTGCTGAAATTTTCTGTCACTTGTTACTATGGAAACCAATCCTTTGAGGGGCTTGTTCGGGACATCTTCGCCCCGACCAGTAGAGCAAAGAGTTGCTCCTCAACCTACTGAACCTACCGAAAATGTTTACTTTGAGATTCCTTTGGGTACGATAGAGAAACTGCTAGCTAATTCCTTTGTAGGAGATGGAACATTGCATCCCTATTTACACCTTATCTATGTGGATGAAGTTCGTGGATTATTTAAGCTTGCAGGTATACCCAATGATATTGTTAAGAGGAAGGTCTTCCCTTTATCTTTGAAGGGAGACGCATTGACATGGTATAGGCTATGTGATGATACGGGATCTTGGAACTATAAATGATTGAAATTGGAATTTCACCAGAAGTTCTATCCTATGCATCTTGTTCATCGTGATCATAATTATATATATAATTTTTGGCCTCGCGAAGGAGAAAGCATCGCTCAAGCTTGGGGGAGGCTTAAGTCAATGTTATATTCATGCCCAAATCATGAGCTCTCAAGAGATATGATTATTCAAAATTTTTATGCTCGGCTTTCTCTCAATGATCGCACCATGCTCGATACTTCCTATGCTGGTTCTTATATGCTGAAGACTATTGAATTCAAGTGGGATTTGTTGGAAAGAATTAAACGCAACTCCGAAGATTGGGGTTCTGATGATGGTAAGGAGTCAGGTATGACATCTAAGTTTGATTGTGTTAAATCTTTTATGGAACCGATGCTTTTTGTGGATTTAGCGCTAAATATGGACTTGACTCTGAGATAGTAGCTTCTTTCTATGAATATTTTGCTGCTCACGTTGATCTCCCTAAGGAGAAGTGGTTTAAATATAATCCTCCCATTGAAGTAAAAGTAGTTGCACCTGTTATAGTTGAAGAAAAGACTATCACTTATAATGATCCTATTGTTCCTACTGCTTATGTTGAGAAACCACCTTTCCCTGTTAGGATAATGGATCATGCTAAAGCTTCAACTATTGTTCATAAGAGTAATATTAGAACATATACACCTCCTGAGCAAATTAAAGTTGAACCTAGTATTGCTATGGTTAAAGATCTCTTGGCTAATAATATAGATGGGCATGTTATTTACTTCTGTGAGGAAGCTGCTAATATTGCTAAACCCGATGCTAAGATACATAGACCTGTTGTAGGCATGCCTGTTATTTCTGTTAAAATAGGAGATCATTGTTATCATGGCTTATGTGATATGGGTGCTAGTGCTAGTGTAATACCTCATTCCTTATATGAAGAAATTATGCATGATATCGCACCCACTGAGTTAGAAGATATTGGTGTTACAATTAAGCTTGCCAATAGAGATACTATTTCACTAGTTGGGATTGTTAGAGATGTTGAAGTCTTGTGTGTGAAAGTTAAATACCCTGCTGATTTTCTTGTTCTTGGTTCCCCACATGATAGATTTTGTCCCATTATATTTGGTAGACCCTTCTTGAATACTATCAATGCTACGATAGATTGCAAAAAGGATGTTGTTGCGATTGGCTTAGGAGATATGTCTCATGAGTTTAATTTTGCTAAATTTAATAGACAACCCCATGATAAAGAATTTCCTAGTAAAGATGAAATTATTGGTCTTGCTTCTATTGCCGTGCCTCCTACTGATCCTTTAGAACAATATTTGCTAGACAACGAAAATGATATGTTTATGAATGAAAGAAGGGAGATAGTTGAAGTATTCTTTCAACAGGGTCCTATTCTGAAACACAACTTGCCTGTTGAAATCCTAGGGGATCCTCCTCCACCCAAGGGTGATCCCGTGTTTGAGCTTAAACCATTACCTGATAATCTTAAATATGCTTATCTTGATGAAAAGAAGATATATCCTATTATTATTAGTGCTAACCGTTCAGAACAAGAAGAGGAAAGATTATTGAAAACTCTAAAGAAGCACCATTTTTCTATTGGATATACTCTCGATGATCTTAAAGGCATTAGTCCCACTCTATGCCAACACAAAATTAAATTGGACGAAGATGCCAAACCAGTTAGAGATCATCAACGACGGTTGAATCCTAAGATGAAAGAAGTGGTAAGAAAGGAGATACTAAAGCTCCTTGAGGCAGGTATAATTTATCCCGTTGCTGATAGTGATTGGGTAAGTCCTGTCCATTGCGTCCCCAAGAAGGGAGGCATTACTGTTGTTCCTAATGATAAAGATGAACTGATTCTGCAAAGAATTATTACAGGTTATAGGATGGTAATTGATTTCCGTAAATTAAGTAAAGCTACTAAGAAAGATCATTACCCTTTACCATTTATTGATCAAATGCTAGAAAGACTATCCAAACATACACATTTCTGCTTTCTAGATGGTTATTCTGGTTTCTCTCAAATACCTGTGTCAGCGGATGATCAATCAAAAACTACTTTTACTTGCCCTTTCGGTACTTTTGCTTATAGACGTATGCCTTTTCGTTTATGTAATGCACCGGCTACATTTCAAAGATGTATGATGGCTATATTATCTGACTTTTGTGAAAAGATTTGTGAGGTATTCATGGATGACTTCTCCGTTTATGGATCCTCTTTTGATGATTGCTTGAGCAACCTTGATCGAGTTTTGCAGAGATGTGAAGAAACTAGTCTCATCTTGAATCGCGAAAAGTGCCACTTTATGGTTAATGAAGGCATTGTCTTGGGGCATAAAATTTTTGAAAGAGGTATTGAAGTTGATAAAGCTAAAGTTGATGGTATTGAAAAAATGCCATGTCCCAAGGACATTAAAGGTATAAGAAGTTTCCTTGGTCATGCCGGTTTTATAGGAGGTTCATTAAGGACTTTTCTAAAATCTCTAGGCCTCTGACTAATCTATTGCAAAAAGATATTCCTTTTGTCTTCGATGATGATTGTGTAGAAGCATTTGAAATACTTAAGAAAGCTTTGATCACTGCACCTATTGTTCAACCACCTGATTGGAATTTACCCTTTGAAATTATGGGTGATGCTAGTGATTATGCTGTAGGTGCTGTTCTAGGGCAAAGAGTTGATAAGAAATTAAATGTTATCCAGTATGCTAGTAAAACTCTTGACACTGCCTAGAGAAATTATGCTACCACTAAAAAAGAATTCTTAGCAGTTGTATTTGCTTGTGATAAGTTCAGACCTTATATTGTTGATTCTAAAGTTACTATTCACACTGATCATGCTGCTATTAAATATCTTATGGAAAAGAAAGATGCTAAACCTAGACTCATTAGATGGGCTCTCTTGCTTCAAGAATTTGATTTGCATATTATTGATAGAAAGGGAGCTGAGAACCCCGTTGCAGACAACTTGTCTAGGTTAGAGAATGTTCTTGATGACCCACTCCCTATTGATGATAGCTTTCCTGATGAACAATTAGCGGTCATTAATGCTTCTCGTACTGCTCCATGGTATGCTGATTATGCTAATTACATTGTTGCTAAATTTATACCACCTAGTTTCACATACCAGCAAAAGAAAAAGTTCTTTTATGATTTAAGGCATTACTTCTGGGATGACCCACACCTTTATAAATAAGGAGTAGATGGTGTTATTAGATGTTGTGTACCTGAGCATGAACAGGAACATATCCTATGCAAGTGTCATTCCGAACCATATGGAGGACACCACGCTGGAGATAGAACTGCACATAAGGTATTGCAATCCGGTTTTTATTGGCCTACTCTCTTCGAAGATGCCGGTAAGTTTGTCTTGTCTTGTGATGAATGTTAAAGAACTGGTAATATTATTAGACGTGAAGAAATGCCTATGAACTATTCTCTTGTTATTGAACCACTTGATGGTTGGGGCTTTGATTATATGGGACCTTTTCCTGCCTCTAATGGATATACACATATTCTAGTTGCTGTTGATTACGTTACTAAGTGGGTGGAAGCTATTCCAACTAGTAGTGCTGATCATAACACCTCTATTAAGATGCTTAAAGAAGTTATTTTTCCGTGGTTTGGAGTCTCTAGATATCTCATGACTGATGGTGGTTCACATTTTATTCATGATGCTTTTCGTAAAATGCTTGCTAAGTATGATGTTAATCATAGAATTGCATCTCCTTATCACCCACAGTCTAGTGATCAAGTAGATTTTAGTAATAGAGAGCTCAAATTAATTTTGCAAAAGAGTGTTAATAGATCTAGAAAGAATTGGTCCAAGAAACTTGATGATGCGTTATGGGCCTATAGAACTGCATATAAAAATCCTATGGGGATGTCTCCATATAAAATGGTTTCTGGAAAAGCATGTCACTTACCTCTCGAACTTGAACATAAGGCATATTGGGGTATTAAAGATCTCAACTATGATTTCAAACTTGCCGGTGAGAAGAGGTTATTTGACATTAGCTCACTAGATGAATGGAGAACCCAAGCCTATGAGAATGCCAAGCTGTTTAAAGAAAAAGTTAAAAAATGGCATGACAAAAGGATACAAAAGCGTGAGTTTAACGTAGGTGATTATGTGCTACTATTCAACTCCCGTTTAAGATTTTTTTGCAGGAAAACTTCTCTCTAAATGGGAAGGTCCTTACATTATCGAGGAGGTCTACCATTCCGGTGCCATAAAAATCAACAACTTAGAAGGCACAAGTCCGAGGGTGGTGAACTGTCAAAGAATCAAACATTATAACTCAGGTAATCCTATAAATGTTGAAACTAATATTATTGAAACCGTAACCCCGGAGGAACACATAAGGGACACTTTCCAGAATGTTTCATACTCCGAAAAGGAATAGTTATGTGATACGGTAAGTAAACCGACTCCAAAACAGTTATAATGGCAATTTTTCTCCGTTTTGGAATATTTAAGAATTTAGGAAAGCAATAAGTAATCCGGGAAGGACACGAGGCCTCCACGAGGGTAGAGGGCGCGCCCACCATTACTGGGCACGCCCCCTGCCTTGTGGGCACCTCGTGTGATCTCCGGACTCTGTTTTCTTGCAGGTCACTTCTTTTGGTCGGTAAAAATTCATTATATAATCTCCCGGAGGTTTTGACCACCGTATCACGCAAAAATCTTCTGTTTTCATTTCGAGCTATTTTCTGACAGATCTAGATCACCATGACGTCTCCAAGCGCTCCCAAGGACAAGTTCTTCGAGAGAGTCATCAACCCCTATCTACCAGAGGTGCTACAACACCCTCAAACCATTGAGATGCGGGAGGGGGTGCTGCACATCCGCGATGTGGAGGGACCAAGGCGTACCGGAAGTGTGGAGACAAACTCGAAGCTATGGAACAACAAGTTTTCAAGTGCCAAGGGATGGTGGAGCGTGGACTTAACGCCAACTATATGATGATCACGGAGTTCACCAACAACCACAAGCTGGACGCCAAGAATATTGGGGAGACCATCTTCAAGATTCAAGAGAAAATCGAGCACCTTCAAGCCCAGATCTATGACCTGCAAAACCAAAACTGTGAGTATGAATATAGATTCAAGAGGATGAGTTTGGCTGCAGATTTAAGGATCCCGGAGACCCGATCATCCTTCTATGATGGTGAGCCTATGCCTTGGAAGACGGACGACAAGCCTACATCATCAACAACTCCTTCACCACCTCCGAGGACATAACCACATGGGTATGGGCACTCCCCTTGGCAACTGCCAAGCTTGTGGGAGGTGCCCCGATATTGTATCACCATCACACTCCTATGTTTACCGTTTTACTTAGTTCGATCCTTTTAGTAATATCTTGATCTAGTAGATTCTAGTTTTGGTGTGAATTAGTTTTGAGTTTTGCTTTGTGATCCTTTATGTAATCGAGTCCGTGGGCTATCTATAATAAATATTAGTGTTGAGTCAAGGGCTTGCTATCTTGCTATGATCTTGATAAAATAGAAAGAATAAAAAGAATGAAAGAGTTCATATTTATCTTATGGATAGTAATGACTTCACATATAAAGAGTATGAGGCATAAAAGTTGTTGAGAGTTGACAAACATAGTTTTGGTCATCGTTGCAATTAATAGGAAGTAATAAAGAAAGAGAGGTTCTCACATATAAATATACTATCTTGGGCATCTTTTATAATTGTGAGCACTCATTTAAGTATGACATGCTAAAGTAATGATGTTGGACAAGGAAGACAACGTAATGGGTTATGTTTTCTCACATCTCAGTTAAAGTATATTGCCATGGATCGTCCAACATGTTGAGCTTGCCTTTCCCCCTCATGCTAGCCAAATTCCTTGCACCAAGTACAGATACTACTTGTGCTTCCAAATATCCTTAAACCCAGTTTTCGCCATGAGAGTCCACCATACCTACCTATGGATTGAGTAAGATCCTTCAAGTAAGTTGTCATGTTGCAAGCAATAAAAATTGTTCTCTAAATATGTATGACTTATTAGTGCGGAGAAAATAAGCTTTATACGGTCGTGTGATATGGACGTAATAAAAGCCACAGACTGCATAATAAAGGTTCATATCACACGTGGCAATATAAAGTGACGTTCTTTTGCATTAAGATTTTGTGCATCCAACCCTAAAAGCACATGACAACCTCTGCTTCCCTCTGCGAAGGGCCTATCTTTTTACTTTATGTCTTTTAATTTACGCAAGAGTCAAGGTGATCTTCATCTTTCCCTTTTTCATTTTATCCTTTGGCAAGCACCTCGTGTTGGAAAGATCCTGATATATATATCCAATTGGATGTAAGTTAGCATGAACTATTATTGTTGACATCACCCAAAGGTAAATACGTTGGGAGGCGAAATTATAAGCCCCTATCTTTCTCACTGTCTGATTAAAACTTCATAACCATAAGTATTGCGTGAGTGTTAGCAATTGTAGAACACTATATGATAGTTGAGTAGGTGGACTTGCTGAAAAGCTCTATTCTTGACTCTTTCCGATGTTATGATAAATTGCAATTGCTTCAATGACTGAGATTATAGTTTGTTAGTTCTCAATGAAGTTTACGATTCATACTTGACATTGTGAATAGATTGTTACTTGAGCATAAGAAATCATATGACAAAATCTATATATGTTGCTGTTATAAGAATTATCATGATACCCTCATGTCCGCATTTTATTTTTATCGACACCTCTATCTCTAAACATGTGGACATATTTTTCGATATCGGCTTCTACTTGAGGACAAGCGAGGTCTAAGCTTCGGCGAGTTGATACGTCCATTTTGCATCATGCTTTTATATCAATATTTATTGCATTATGGGCTGTTATTACACGTTATGTCACAATACTTATGGCTATTCTCTCTTATTTTACAAGGTTTATCATGAAGAGGGAGAATGCCGGCAGCTGGGATTTTGGGCTGGAAAAGGAGCAAATGTTGGAAACCTATTCTGCATAGCTCCAAAAGTCCTGAAACTCCACGAAATTCATTTTTGGAATTAATAAGAATTATTTTGCAAAGAAAGTCCCAGAGGTGGCCCACACCCTGGCCATGAGGGTGGGGGGGGGGGGGGGGCGCCCCCTGTCTCGTGGGCCCCCTGGTGGCCCTCCGGTGCCCATCTTCGGCTATATGAAGTCTTCTACCATGGAAAAAAATCAGAAGCAATCTTACGGGACGAAACTCCGCCGCCACGAGGCGGAACCTTGGCGGAACCAATCTAGGGCTCCGGCGGAGCTGTTCTGCCAGGGAAACTTCCCTCCGGGAGGGGGAAATCATCACCATCGTCATCACCAGCGATCCTCTCATCGGGAGGGGGTCAATGTCCATCAACATCTTCACCAGAACCACCTCCTCTCAAAACCCTAGTTCATCTCTTGTATCCAAACTGGTATCAAAACCACAAATTGGTACCTGTGGGTTGCTAGTAGTGTTGATTACTCCTTGAAGTTCATGCTAATTGGTTTATTTGGTGGAAGATCATATGTTCAGATCCTTAATGCATATTAATACTCCTCTGATCATGAACATGAATATTCTTTGTAAGTAGTTATGTTTGTTCCTGAGGACATGGGTGAAGTCTTGCTATTAGTAGTCATGTGAATTTGGTATTTGTTCGATATTTTGATGAGATGTATGTTGTCTCTCCTCTAGTGGTGTTATGTGAACGTCGACTACATGACACTTCACCATTATTTGGGCCTAGAGGAAGGCATTGGGAAGTAATAAGTATATGATGGGTTGCTAGAGTGACAGAAGCTTAAACCCTTGTTTATGCGTTGCTTCGTAAGGGGCTGATTTGGATCCACTAGTTTCATGCTATGGTTAGGTTTACCTTAATACTTCTTTTGTAGTTGCGGATGCTTGCAATAGGGGTTAATCATAAGTGGGATGCTTGTCCAAGAAAGGGAAGTATCCGAGAACCGGTCCACCCACATATCAAATTATCAAAGTACCTAACGCGAATCATATGAGCGTGATGAAAACTAGCTTGATGATAATTCCCATGTGTCCTCGGGTGCGCTTTTCTCATTATAAGAAATTGTCCAGGCTTGTCCTTTGCTACAAAAAGGATTGGGCCACCTTGCTGCACTTTATTTACTTTTATTGCTTGTTACCCTTACAAATTATCTTATCACAAAACAATCTGTTACCTACAATTTCAGTGCTTGCAGAGAATTCCTTACTGAAAACCGCTTGTCATTTACTTCTGCTCCTCGTTGGGTTCGACACTCTTACTTATCGAAAGGACTACGATAGATACCCTATACTTGTGGGTCATCAAAGATCTTCTCTCTACCGAAACACGCCCTCAGCCTCGCCGCGATTGCTAAGCTAGATCGATGAACAACACAAGAGACACAAGGTTTATACTGGTTCGGGCCACCGTTGTGGTGTAATACTCTAATCCAGTGTGTGGTGTGGTGGATTGCCTCTTGGGCTGATGATGAACAGTACAGAGGAAGAACAGCCTCGCAAGGAGAGGTGTTCTTGTGCTTGGTGGTGTGTAGATGAGTTGGGTTCGGATCTGCTTGGCCTCTACTGTGGTGGCTATATCTATTTATAGAGGCCCTGGTCCTCTTCCCAAATATTGAGCCAGAAGGAATCCAACAACGATCATTTTGAAAGGGGACAACTAGTACAAGCTATCCTTACTAAAGATGGTCCTCGACTGCCAAAGGTGCTTGTGATGACGCTGTCTTGGGCTCCATGGTGACCTCCGTCCTGCCGCTCTGCTGGTCTTGGTCTTGTTGCACCAATATGGAAACCTTTGCCTGATGCCTCGGTACTCCGCGCCTTCGCTCGCCCCCTTTGCACCAAAGAGGAAACGAGGACACTGCACAGGCTGGCGCCTGCCTGGTCTTCATCGTCATGGCTTGCGTCACAGGCACCTCGCGAGGTATCCCTTGCCTTGATCTCTCCGCCTCCTCGCGAGCCTGCCTGGTGAGGCCGCCCCTGAGGAGGCCTCGCGCCGCCCGCCGCGCGTGGCTTGGCCCCTCGCGAGGGTCTTGAGTGTTTGGTTGATGAAGACGGGCCATAGTGGGCCACTGGTTGAGCCACACTGCAGGCCGCAGGTAGGCAAGTCTGGGGTACCCCATTCCCAGAACACCAACAGTAGCCCCCGGGCCCAAGGCGCGCTCGGACTTGGCTTAGCAGCGAAGCCAAAGGGCAAGTACGGATTGCCGTGCGCCCTCACAGCCTGTGGCCTTGGTCGACGCGTGGCGACTGATTGGACGTGGGCGTCTCTGCTTCCCCATGCTGCCCCAATATCCGCCTGGCTAGGTAGCCACGTCGCTTTACACAGTTCTTTCCTCCTCGCTGCCCGCGTGCTTACTGTTCCCCTTTCTTCCTCGAGTCTCTGTTTCCGCTTCCAATCTGACTTGAGCTCTGCCCCCTCCATTGCCATGGTGCCAACTAGCAAGGAGAAGGGGAAGAAGCCTCTGCCCTCATCCAACTCGTCCCCGGCAATTGAGCCCGTCGTCGGCTGGTCGTTGGTGCTCAACTAGCAAGGTCTGCCCTGCGCTCGCTTCCAGCTTCAATGAGTGTGGAAAGACGATGGCCTGGCCTGCGTCCCATGCCTCCATTGACAGGACAGTCACCGAGGTTCGATTCTTTGTCGTTGCCCTGTGGGCTGGCCTGGTTCCCCCTTTCTCCGCCTTCTTCAATGCAGTGCTTTCCCATTATCAGATCCATGTGATGCATCTTGATCCCCAATCCGTTACTCTTCTTGCTGTCTTCGCCTTTGTTTGCGAAGCCATGGTGGCCATTGCTCCTTCTGTCGCCCTCTCGCCACACCTTCTCGCTGCGCCTGACCGACCCCTCGCAGTGCTCGGGGTGCGTGAGCTTCCAGGCCGTGGCAGAGACGGTCGCCTTGGGGATTGATTTTGACCTCCCGCCGTCCACGAGCGGGTTCCGAACGCGGTGGCTGTATGTGGATGTCAGAGTGCTCAGCCCTATGCTCTCACCTCCGTCGTCGCCTGCTGTCCCCAATCCCGGTTGGGGCTACGAGAGGCTCGTGAGCCCCCGACTTTCCTTCGTCTGGTATCGATTGAGGAGGCCAAGAAATCTCGGCGTGACTGCGCTTCCGGTAGTGAAAGAGTTCCTCCAGTGTCGCATTGCTCCTCTCCAGCGCCATTCCCGACCGATGTGGGCCCTGACTGGCGACCGGGACCGCATGAGGCTTCAGGAGACAGATCTTGCGCCCGAAACGCTGAGGACAGTGCTTGTGGTCTTGACTGGTGACCCCTCACCGGGTGACGTGGGACATGGGGGTAGCCTCCTGTATCTATGCTCGGGTAGGGCTGAGTTCGCGGGACAGATGCCTCTCTTCGACGAATGGGGGTTGCATCCGGCTGTCCTTGCGGGTCCTCGCGACAATCCTCTCGCCGTGGCCCCTTTCCTCGCTGCCAGCGCCGATCTTGCCCCAAGAGTGGGCGCAGGGAGGCAAGCATCGCTTGAGGCTGGAGACTCGGGTGTCGTGGCGCCAACGCCGCACGGGGCTCCCGAAGCGTCATCCTCCGGGGCTTACGAAGCCTGCCCTGAGGCAGTCGTCGATGGGGGGACGCAGCTCGGGGCTCTCGAGGCCGGGGCTCCTGAGGCCTCGGCAGGCCATCGGGAGGTGGTGCCTGATTGTTCCTCCCAACTTGGCGCCCCTGAGAGGGGCTGCCTGGGTACTTCTTTGTCCACGCCATGTGCTGGTCCTCACGTCAAGCGCCTGGGTCGGTTCCGCGTGGACTTCGCCACACTCCGCACTCCGCACCTCCGACCGTTGAAGCATAGGAAGTACTTTGCCATAGACGAGTAAGTACCCCATTCTTGTAATTCTTCAACTGCTGCTTCCCTTTTCGATCGTGGCTCTTCAGGATTCCTCCCGTCAAGACTTTGGAGTCTCCCAAGAAGCAACCTCCTCCGGCCTTGCCTTCGACGCTGTCCTTGAGCGTCCCGAGCCTGCACGCTCCCCCTGTCGCGGGGCCAGCCGGAGAAGCGCGCCTGCTCGCAAGGTGTCTTGAGCCCGTGCCCGTGCCGCCTTTGCTTCGCGATCCTTCCTGGGGGGCAGTCAGCCTGCCCAGGGCTCCCCCTTTGGTCGTGGATGGCGAATGGTTGGCATCGATCCTTGGTTCCTCCTCAGTGGGTGAGCCCGTGCTGGTCCGGGTCCCTTGTGGGGCCCGGCCAGCGATCGTGGGGGCGCCAGCCCCCAGCCCCCTGCCGAGAGGGGGTGAACCGTTTCAGGGCCCGCTGGCAGCACCAGATATGGAGGACGACATCGACAGCATGCTCAAGCTTGCGCGCGAATGGAGCGCCGTTCGCCACGAGTTCCTCCGGAAGGTGATGGACGCGATGGGCTAGCTTGGTGAAGAGCTTGCGGACGTGGACGCGCGCCTTGAAGCTAAGAGCCTGCGGCTGATTGAGGAGCAACGCAAGCTAAAGGGGACGCCTGTCGAGGAAGAGGAGCTCCATAGGCGTGAGGAAGCGTTGACGCTGGAGGCCGAGCACAATCTTGATCTTGAGCGGCTGGAGACGAGGGAGCGCCAGGTTACCCAGGCGGAGGATGATGTTGGAGCGTGCGAGGCTCGAGTCCAAGAAGAGGTCGACCGCTGTGTGGCGGAAGCTCGTGCAGATCTTGTGCGCATGTATGACCAGAAGCTGGGGCTGATTGAAGCCGAGGCTGCGGGCAGGACTGCTGCTCTTAGGTTCAAGCTAACAGAAGCGGAGCGGCGCACGGTGGCCACCGCAGCCGCCCTGGTCTCGCCGCAGTCTCAGTTGGCCTCCGCCCGCGCCGAGCTGCTTCCTCTCCAGCAGCGGGTTGACGATGCCGAATCCATTGCACGACAGAACAGAGAGGAAGTGCTTGAACGTCAGACGCTGGAGCACATGCATGGCCCCATGCACCAGGAACTCAGGAACAGGGCCAACACGGCCTTGGGAAAGATATATGAGGAGAACGCCCCGCATCCCCATGCTACCAACTACGCCAGTCATCTTTGCTTCTTCACTAACGTGGTGACGCGCTTGGAGAGCCACTCTTAGAGAGCTAACCAGCTTGTCGAGGAGAGGAGCCACAACATGCTTGGACGTGCATTCTCCCGTATCTTCAGCCATCTTCAGAACATCGATGTCACACCCTGATTTTCATGCCACATCACTTAAGTCAATAAATCATGCTAAAATGTGGTTTGACAAAAACTTTTGAGTGTTTTGGACTTTGCTTGATTGGATTTTTGTTTGCTGTTTGCAAGTGCTCTAAAAATCAAATAAATCCTCCAACTCCTATACTTCATCTCCTTGCTCCAAACTCTTGAACCAATGATCATGCCATGTGTATAGGACATAAAAATAATTTCTTACAAAAATAATTTGGTCAAATGGTATTTTCAAAAATTAGTTTCTCAAAAACCCCTGAATTGAGGTTTGCACTGCAAGTACTTAATTAAGGGCAGTAAAAATCTTTCCAAAAATATATTTGACTCCTATTAGATATAGGATACCCAGAAACCATAAAAATATAATTTTAAAAGTTATTTTCCTATTTTATTTAAAGGCTTTTTCTTAAGTCCAGAAATGGACTTTAATAGGGAAAATTATTTTAATGCTTTAAAAATATTTGGGAAAAATCTAGGGAAACTCAATGGACATATATTGTCCATATATAAGAGTTTCAACACATGTTCATGTTCAAAATATTGGTCAAATCCCTCAAAAACCCTTTCTGGATATTTCAAGCTTTTGAAATATTTACAAAGGAAATATTCTCCAAAAATTCCAAGAAAATTCTATCATGTCACATATGACATATTTGGTGATCTTGCCAAGTATCATGTCTTGGAGAACAAGATAACATCATCAAATCCCCTCAAAACCATTTCTGTCCATTTTGAAGTTTGAGCAACTTTACATTGCCAAACATTCCCAAATAATCTCAAACCTTGTGAACATTCTCAAATGTTCTAATTATTCATCTAGACCAAATGGCACAAGTTGGAGAACAAGTTAACTTGATCAAAGTGCCCCAAAACCCTTCCTGTCCAGAAACAAATTTGGACAACTCTACATTGCCAAGTGTGTCCTTTTGATCTGAATTTTTGTGGACATGTTCAAATCCTCAAATGATGACACTACACCAAGTGGTGCATCAAGGAGAATAGATTTGCATGACTAAATCTTGGCAAAGCAATTTCTGCTGATTTCTAGGGTTTACCAAAGTTGCATTGGCTACTTTGCCCAAATGAGCTCAAACTTGGTGGAACACCCTACTTCCATGTGCCATTCCATCCTGTTAATTCTCATGGCAAGTGGAATTAATTTTCTTGCCCAAACCAACAACAAACACCTTCTGCCATTTTTCCAAAATCATCATTTTGACCACTTCCACTCTTCTCCATGGCCTCAACTTTTTACCACAGCCCCTCCTAGACCTCCTCTACCTCCAGTAACAATGGCTGCATTTCAGCTCAATTATTTGGTGGTGAAACTCTCACTTTCTCTCTCTGGACAGCCTCTTTCTCTCTCTCCATCAACCTCTCTCCTCTCCTACTGGCTCTCCAGGGCATCCAATGCCTCTCCACACTTCTTTACTACCCCCCAACACTACCAGACATTAGTGGCCGCGCCCACTTTGCCAAAACAATGGCCATGCCGGCCAAAGACGCGCTCCGGAGCACGCTACAGTGCGCCCTAGCACTGTAGGCGCTCTCTGCCCGAGCCACCGGACCACCTAGGGCCTCCCCCTCGTGTCCCCCGAGGCCGCCTCAGCGTGCGTGACACGCTACGCGGTCGGCCCCCTCCTCCTTCTCTCTCCTTTGAGCCCGTCGACGCATGCCCGAGTACCGCCCGACTCGGCCACTCCCTGGCCACGCGGCTGGCCCGCCTCTGGCATCGCCCCGCTCCCCCTCTCACCTCCCTCGCTCCTGGACGAACTCCACGAGCACCACTGACCCATCCAGGAAACCTCCCTCGACCGCCACCGCGATTTCCGCGGGCACCCGTGAGCTTGGCTCATGGTGCACCATGGCCTTGCCTTATAGGGCCTCCCCTGGTCTCTCACTCATCTCCATTCACTCTCTCCCCCTCCCCTAGTCCTTCTGGATCAGCCCTATCTCTCTCCCGCGTCCACTATCCTCCTCCATAGCCAAAGAATCGCCGCCGGAAGCCGCCAAGATTCATGATATCCCACGCTCCTCCGCGGGCGCGAAGCACATGGACGGGATCGGCTCACTGCGCTGAGTCCTCCGGTGTGCTGGGCACCATCGCAGGTGACCGGAGCCGCCGGGACGGGCGCTGGCGCCGCTTCGCCGTGCCTCCCCTGTCGCTCCTCTCCCTCAGGCGCGAGGTAGCGGACGACCACCCCGCCAGCTGGCAAGGGGCCCGCCCGTCAGCGCCAGAGGTGACCGAGCCGGCCCACCTGTCGGGTTAAGTGGAAACGGCTTCTAGCCGATCCGCTTGCCCCGCTGGGTGGCGCTCACCTGTAGTGCGCCTTCGGCGTCACCTCCTCCCTCGTGCAGCTGAGCCACTGGGCCGAGCCCAGTAGGCGCTGTTTAGCTGGGCTTCGCCCAGTGCGCTTTATAAGGTTGACGTCTTTTCTTCCTTTTTCTCTCTTTATAAATATTGTAAAATCTCTAGAGAATTCAAATTAACTCCAAATTTGATGATTCAAATTTCTAGTGACTCTATAAATCAAGATCTACCTGGTGGTGCAACATGCACATTTTTCCAGAGAACTTTTCTTCACAAATATTTATCAAATCCTATTTTTCCTATTTCTGTGATGAACTTTAGAAAATCACAGAGAGCTCAAACTTGATCCAAATGCCATGATTCCAATTCCTAGATGCTTATAAGTTCATAACTTAGTTTATAAACATTTTTCTTAATACTTTCTGTACCCCACAAAATAATGAGCCATTTCTTCATGTTTGTCAACTTTGCAAATCCATAGAATATTCATTTGAACTCCAAATCCAGTAAAACCAAATCCTAGATGCTTCAAAAATCATCCTTTGTTAAATGGGTGCCCTTGCTTATTTTTCAAAAATAATGTTTCTATACACTTCTTGCAAATCCATTAATCCCTTGACTCCATCATATTGAAATGTTCAGAGATGTCCATTGATCAAATCCCAATGAAACCACTTTGGTCATCCCTCATATGACCAGAGGTATCCTAGAAAAGTCCAACTCACATTTTTAGAGCACTTTTATTTTTGCCTTGTTGTGTTGCTTATTATGATTATTTCCGACGTTAGTTGACGAAGTAGACGGAGTACTTGGAGAAGGACCAGAAGACTTGAAGACTCCGAGGAACCAGGCAAGCAGCCCTTTGACCATGTCTATGAAACCCTTTTTATGCATGTCATATAGCTCTTTATTATTGTTGCATCGGAATCATGATGAGGTGGTACCCACGTTGATGGTTTGCCACCGTTAATTCCTCGTTGATACTTGCATTGTGCATGACCCTACCTTCTTATGAGGGTTATGCCAGTGGGAGTAGGTAGGATGCTAAAGTATTGCTACGCAAAAAGGGACGGGAATATGCATGGTGATGGAGGCAAAGTATTCTCAAAAGACTTTTCGAAAACCCCACCGGGTGCCACTTATGCCTGGGGGAGATGATGAGATGGGTAGCCACTTGATGACGAAGTGGTGTACCGAGGCAAGTGTGTGTTGTTTTCAAAACGGATTGGTTGAAGTTGCGACCGTTATTCCAACCTTACATGCGCAACCACTCTACCCTTATATGGGAAAGGGCATTATTGATTACCTAGGTCGATACTAGCTTGGAGCCCGCATTACTAGTGACGGGGGAGAGTTGGTGCTCTCTCTCGGGACGGGGTCGTGCCAGGTAGGGCGGCCATGACTGTCTTTACAGCACCGGACACACCGTTGGTACCCCGTGCTTGTGGTATGTGATGAATATGGGAGCGAGGCTCCACAACTTTATGATGTGAAAATGTTGGGCACGGGGGTCATTGCCAATCGAGTGGACTCCATGTTAGTGTCGTCTAGGGAAAGGTAGTGATCGGGTGCTTACCCCGGGTACTTGAGGTATCGCGGGTCGTGGATGACACGGAAGTTCCCCGGATCTTGTGGGTACAGTGTGCAACCTCTGCAGAGTGTAAAACTATTCGAATAGCCGTGTCCACGGTCAAGGACAGTTGGGTAACCGCTCTTGGGCTACGTCCACTTGTTTACAAACCGAGTGTGTGTTGATAAAATGACTTGGGTCAAGTCAAAGGACTTGACATGATTGAGTTGGGTTGGTGCCCACTCTATTTATGTTGATATCTGTAACCTGTCCTCATGGTTACTTGAATTCTCTTGATGCATGTCTTACAAGTTGTTGAACATGTCATTGCACTCAAAATTAGCTTTCTGCAAAAATTTACCTATATCATGCATTGTTGTATCTTGAACCAAAAACATGGGTTGCTTGCGAGTACATTCAAAGTACTCATTGGCTTGCCACTGGTTATTTTATTGGCCAGGCATGAAAGATCATGATATGAAGAAGAATACTTCGGCGACGAACATGCGAGCTAGGACGCTTCCCAGTCAGAATGCCTGTTGGGTTAAGGCAGATGGCATGGGTCCAAGTTATCGACGAAGATTTCCGCTGCGATGTTATACTCAAGACTCGACCATAATGGTCTTACTTGTGTAATACGGTATGTATGAATGTAAGACTCTTGTTATTCAGCTTCTGTGTGTTCAGTGAGCATTGATCTCTGGGATCACTGTACACGTGCATTCGGTGATCACGACTTATGAGTCGGGGTCCCCATAGAGCTGGTATCAGAGCCATCCTGACTGTAGGAAGCCTTAGTTAGCATGGTCGTTAGTTAGGGTAAAACTGTTTCCAAAACTACTACTAGTTTTCCAAAACTATCTATACTTCTCTTCCCTTCTCGGTTTTTCGAAAACTAGGGTATACTTTCCTTATTAATCTCTTCCCCTTCAAAACCTTTGGTCGCTAGAACCCTTATGCCCCTGACCACTGGATCCCTTGTAATCCTCGTGGATAATCTGGAAGGAAGATGCCTTGCCAGACATTCACCCACACCTCCTGAACACAAGATTGGCGACATCACAACAAGACGATACCAATAGAAGATACATCCTCGAGGAATGAGGACCTGAAGACCCAGGAGATGGTGACACCCTTGACACTGCCCCAAGATGATCCAACCTTAGCCTACGATGACCAGGGCATAGAATATGCAAGATCATGATATACATCACTAATAGGGTAACTCTGTCACTACCGTTGTTGTATCGGCAACCACCGGTGGATGAGAACCTAGCCATTTGGTCCGCCTCACTATAGTGAGCAGGAAAACGGTTCTCTTCATCCCCCGCTCTTGGTGTCGATGTTGTCACCAACGTAACCGACATGATGGACCTCTATTATGCGTTGTTAATGTCATTGCATAAAGGATTATCTACTTAGCACCTTTGACACCTTAGAAGACAAAAAGGGATCGTCATGATTAAGAAGACAACAGAAGACCGAGTCAATGCCTGCTATGAGAAGCCACCTTCACCCCATCACTTCAACAGGCAAGAAGTTGTTGAAGACTCTTCAAGCTCAACCGGGATCGTTTCATCAAAACAACTACAAGAGACGTAGCAGCACCTGAGGAAAACCCGGGAGACTGCACGAGGCACAAGGCACGACTATAGAATCTGAGAACCCCTAGGGTAGGATGAGTCGTGTACCCCCTATGCGCAGTCAAGTCCGTGTGATGGTTCAAATAGAACCATGATTGTGTGTTGCTTGTTTTTATTTGTTTGTGTTTTGATATCAGTCGCCCTTTTTGCCCTAGGTAACAAGTACGCGACTATATCACCTACCTTATTTTGTTGTTTCTGTTTGGCCTTTTTGGCACTTGTTTGTTTGCACTAGCACTATAGAACCCCCTTTAGGCATTCCCCTCCTCTATGCTACTTTTCCCTCTCATCCCTCTCCTCAACCGAAGACCAGCAAGACAAGATGCAACAAGGATTCCACCTCGGCGACCAACAAGCATTGAAGACTTTTGCTACAACCTCCTCGACCAAGTACAACCCCGTATGTTTATACCTCAAGATTAGAAACCCTTTCCTAGACCCTTCGAGACTTCATAAGATACCCCAGCTCGAATCCTTAACCATGTGCTTAACCCACAGAATTGCAAGAGAACCTGTTAAGCCTCCGTAACCTTGCTTATCACTGGGTTCATTAGGGAACTAGTGGACATAGCGAACGAGCACATTATCTTCCTAAGATAGCACCAAAACTGACGATGCCATAGGGAAGACCAATCTGAGGATATAGGAATAGAGGACAAATGACTTGGTGAGTTTATATCAGTGACCTTGAGGAATTATCTGAGAATTTGGTGGATTATGAGGCTTTCATGTTGATAGATGAACTTGGTGGGATCATTAATATAGAGTAGCATAGCTTTCATTACCCCTGAGTAAATTGGATTTATAGGACAATTAAGTTCGCAAGCTAGAATTCTTGGAAGTTTTTGGATTTAACTTAGCCATGGGATATTGATAGGAGACAGTTGATTTTACGTAAATGACTTGGGGGAACATGTAGGAATTCTCTTTGGACAATAGATTTGGATTTAAGTAGGTGATTCTAGTTGAATATAGATGCTGAGTATGTCTACATGGTTCGGAGAAAATTGGATTTAGACTGATGATCTCGATCATGATACCATGTTTCTCGGTGGACAATAAACTAAGAGATTGGATTAAGTGTCGGGGTTGATTTAGGGATCTATATAAGCTTGAGGTTGGATTTTACATGACCATGATAATGGAAATTGGTGGACTGACTATAGCATGGAAGCCCTTTCAAGTATTTTGGGACTAAAGGACTTTAGAAGATCATGTGGAACACCATAAACATTGGATTTGTAGAATTAATGGATTGTGTAGTGATTAATAAAAGTTAATGGGCTATTGGAGTTGATTCATAGGAAGGAAACAAGATCTTGGAGTGGCTTACGACGTGTTTCCTTAGGATAGAGATGCCTTATCATGGACCTTGGATCAATAGACTGAGCACTTGGATTGCGGTGATTAAATTCAAGCTTAGCAGCATATATGCTCTACCTATGGATTTTTAGGGGTAGCCATACATATGAGCTTGGGATAGTTGACATATATAGATTTATTAGACCTCCCCTTGGGAGCCATGAGGATAATAATAGCATGAGTGATGATTGGAGCTGACCTACAAGAGTTGATGCTTTTGGTGGTATAGGGTTATTTGTTTAAAGGACTAGATAGAACAATTGGCATCTCAGGAACCGTGCTTAAGGATAAAGGTGACAAACGTTCGCTCGCACACTAAAATCCTTGAAACCCTTACGCCCTACCAAGCCACAACATGGTCGGATCCTGACCTTGGGCTTTGGCTCTAGATCGATAAGACCTTGGCCAATGCTCAACCGTGACCATCCCCCAATGCCTCAGCCCACTGTACGTACCCCATAGACTTCATGGAGTGCATGGGCAAGTTAGTTGTCATCTTTCTTTGATGACATACTTGTCTACCCGAAGACGGAAGAAGAATCGTTGAGCTGGTCAAGGAACATCTGAAGATCGTCATGTGTAGATGGAAGAACTACACCAACCACCATCTTCAAGAAGTATACCTCCGCATCAAAGACTAGGCATATCTGCAAACCACTTCTCTCGAAGGAACCAAGCATTTCCATGTCAAAGGGAAGCTCACACCAAGATTTATCGGCCCCCTCCGAGATCACTTCAAGACGAAGAGTAGACGACTACCAGCTAGAGTTGCCACCTGAGTTACCTGATGTGCACAGCGCTTTCCATGCATCACAACCCCAGAAGTGTTTCCAACTTCCTAGCTAGCTCGAGCACTGATAATGACACTAACCACCAAGCCATCGACCCCTAGCCCAATCTGACCTACCGCGAGCTACACATTAGCAACCTGGATCAAGAAGAGCGTCAAACATGAAGCCACACCATCAAGTACTTCAATCGCAATGGAGCACTACACGGAAGCAGGAGCAACATGAGGACTTGAAGACTACCCCAGATCCAAGTTTCTGTATCCCTTTCCGTGCCTAGTCTAGGAATCTCGGGGACGAGATTCTTGTAAGGGGGGTAGGTCTGTCACACCCTGATTTTCATGCCACAGCACTTAAGTCAATAAATCATGCTAAAATGTGGTTTGACAAAAACTTTTGAGTGTTTTGGACTTTGCTTGATTGGATTTTTGTTTGCTGTTTGCAAGTGCTCTAAAAATCAAATAAATCCTCCAACTCCTATACTTCATCTCCTTGCTCCAAACTCTTGAACCAATGATCATGCCATGTGTATAGGACATAAAAATAATTTCTTACAAAAATAATTTGGCCAAATGGTATTTTCGAAAATTAGTTTCTCAAAAACTCCTGAATTGAGGTTTGCACTGCAAGTACTTAATTAAGGGCAGTAAAAATCTTTCCAAAAATATATTTGACTCCTATTAGATATAGGATACCCAAAAACCATAAAAATATAATTTTAAAAGTTATTTTCCTATTTTATTTAAAGGCTTTTTCTTAAGGCCAGAAATGGTCTTTAATAGGGAAAAATTATTTTAATGCTTAAAAAATATTTGGGAAAAATCTAGGGAAACTCAGTGGACATATATTGTCCATATATAAGAGTTTCAACACATGGTCATGTTCAAAATATTGGTCAAATCCCTCAAAAACCCTTTCTGGATATTTCAAGCTTTTGAAACATTTACAAAGGAAATATTCTCCAAAAATTCCAAGCAAATTCTATCATGTCACATATGGCATATTTGGTGATCTTGCCAAGTATCATGTCTTGGAGAACAAGATAACATCATCAAATCCCCTCAAAACCATTTCTGTCCATTTTGAAGTTTGAGCAACTTTACATTGCCAAACATTCCCAAATAATCTCAAACCTTGTGAACATTCTCAAATGTTCTAATTATTCATCTAGACCAAATGGCACAAGTTGGAGAACAAGTTAACTTGATCAAAGTGCCCCAAAACCCTTCCTGTCCAGAACCAAATTTGGACAACTCTACATTGCCAATTGTGTCCTTTTGATCTGAATTTTTGTGGACATGTTCAAATCCTCATATGATGACACTACACCAAGTGGTGCATCAAGGAGAATAGATTTGCATGACTAAATCTTGGCAAAGCAATTTCTGCTGATTTCTAGGGTTTACCAAAGTTGCATTGGCTACTTTGCCCAAATGAGCTCAAACTTGGTGGAACACCCTACTTCCATGTGCCATTCCATCCAGTTAATTCTCATGGCAAGTGGAATTAATTTTCTTGCCCAAATCAACAACAAACACCTTCTGCTATTTTTCCAAAATCATCATTTTGACCACTTCCACTCTTCTCCATGGCCTCGACTTTTTACCACAGCCCCTCCTAGACCTCCTCTACCTCCAGTAACAATGGCTGCATTTCAGCTCAATTATTTGGTGGTGAAACTCTCACTTTCTCTCTCTGGACAGCCTCTTTCTCTCTCTCCATCAACCTCTCTCCTCTCCTACTGGCTCTCCAGGGCATCCAATGCCTCTCCACACTTCTTTACTACCCCCCAACACTACCAGACATTAGTGGCCGCGCCCACTTTGCCAAAACAATGGCCATGCCGGCCAAAGACGCGCTCTGGAGCGCGCTACAGTGCGCCCTAGCACTGTAGCCGCTCTCTGCCCGAGCCACCGGACCACCTAGGGACTCCCCCTCGTGTCCCCCGAGGCCGCCTCGGCTGCGTGACACGCTACGCGGTCGGCCCCCTCCTCCTTCTCTCTCCTTTGAGCCCGTCGTCACGTGCCCGAGCACCGCCCGACTCGGCCACTCCCTGGCCACGCGGCTGGCCCGCCTCTGGCATCGCCCCGCTCCCCCTCTCACCTCCCTCGCTCCTGGACGAACTCCACGAGCACCACTGACCCATCCAGGAACCCTCCCTCGACCGCCACCGCGATTTCCGCGGGCACCCGTGAGCTTGGCTCACGGTGCACCATGGCCTCGCCTTATAGGGACTCCCCTGGTCTCCCACTCATCTCCATTCACTCTCTCCCCCTCCCCTAGTCCTTCTGGATCAGCCCTATCTCTCTCCCGCGTCCCCTATCCTCCTCCATAGCCAAAGAATCGCCGCCGGTCGCTGCCAAGATTCATGATATCCCGCGATCCTCCGCGGGCGCGAAGCACATGGACGGGATCGGCTCGCTGCGCTGAGTCCTCCGGTGTGCTGGGCACCATCGCAGGTGACCGGAGCCGCCGGGACGGGCGCCGGCGCCGCTCGGCCGTGCCTCCCCTGTCGCTCCTCTCCCTCAGGCGCGAGGTAGAGGACGACCACCCCGCCAGCTGGCAAGGGGCCCGCCCATCAGCGGCAGAGGTGACCGAGCCGGCCCACCTGTCGGGTTAAGTGGAAACGGCTTCTAGCCGATCCGCTTGCCCCGCTGGGTGGCGCTCACCTGTAGTGCGCCTTCGGCGTCACCTCCTCCCTCGTGCAGCTGAGCCACTGGGCCGAGCCCAGTAGGCGCTGTTTAGCTGGGCTTCGCCCAGTGCGCTTTATAAGGTTGACGTCTTTTCTTCCTTTTTCTCTCTTTATAAATATTGTAAAATCTCTAGAGAATTCAAATTAACTCCAAATTTGATGATTCAAATTTCTAGTGACTCTATAAATCATGATCTACGTGGTGGTGCAACATGCACATTTTTCCAGAGACCTTTTCTTCACAAATATTTATCAAATCCTATTTTTCCTATTTTTGTGATGAACTTTAGAAAATCACAGAGAGCTCAAACTTGATCCAAATGCCATGATTCCAATTCCTAGATGCTTATAAGTTCATAACTTAGTTTATAAACATTTCTCTTAATACTTTCTGTACCCCACAAAATAATGAGCCATTTCTTCATGTTTGTCAACTTTGCAAATCCATAGAATATTCATTTGAACTCCAAATCCAGTGAAACCAAATCCTAGATGCTTCAAAAATCATCCTTTGTTAAATGGGTGCCCTTGCTCATTTTTCAAAAATAATGTTTCTGTACACTTCTTGCAAATCCATTAATCCCTTGACTCCATCATATTGAAATGTTCAGAGATGTCCATTGATCAAATCCCAATGAAACCACTTTGGTCATCCCTCATATGACCAGAGGTATCCTAGAAAAGTCCAACTCACATTTTTAGAGCACTTTTATTTTTGCCTTGTTGTGTTGCTTATTATGATTGTTTCCGACGTTAGTTGACGAAGTAGACGGAGTACTTGGAGAAGGACCAGAAGACTTGAAGACTCCAAGGAACCAGGCTAGCAGCCCTTTGACCATGTCTATGAAACCCTTTTTATGCATGTCATATAGCTCTTTATTATTGTTGCATCGGAATCATGATGAGGTGGTACCCACGTTGATGGTTTGCCACCGTTAATTCCTCGTTGATACTTGCATTGTGCATGACCCTACCTTCTTATGAGGGTTATGCCGGTGGGAGTAGGTAGGATGCTAAAGTATTGCTACGCAAAAAGGGACGGGAATATGCATGGTGATGGAGGCAAAGTATTCTCGAAAGACTTTTCGAAAACCCCACCGGGTGCCACTTATGCCTGGGGGAGATGATGAGATGGGTAGCCACTTGATGACGAAGTGGTGTACCGAGGCAAGTGTGTGTTGTTTTCAAAACGGATTGGTTGAAGTTGCGACCGTTATTCCAACCTTACATGCGCAACCACTCTACCCTTATATGGGAAAGGGCATTATTGATTACCTAGGTCGATACTAGCTTGGAGCCCGCATTACTAGTGACGGGGGAGAGTTGGTGCTCTCTCTCGGGACGGGGTCGTGCCAGGTAGGGCGGCCATGACTGTCTTTACAGCACCGGACACACCGTTGGTACCCCGTGCTTGTGGTATGTGATGAATATGGGAGCGAGGCTCCACAACTTTATGATGTGAAAATGTTGGGCACGGGGGTCATTGCCAATCGAGTGGACTCCATGTTAGTGTCGTCTAGGGAAAGGTAGTGATCGGGTGCTTACCCCGGGTACTTGAGGTATCGCGGGTCGTGGATGACATGGAAGTTCCCCGGATCTTGTGGGTACAGTGTGCATGGGTCCAAGTTATCGACGAAGATTTCCGCTGCGATGTTATACTCAAGACTCGACCATAATGGTCTTACTTGTGTAATACGGTATGTATGGATGTAAGACTCTTGTTATTCAGCTTCTGTGTGTTCAGTGAGCATTGATCTCTGGGATCACTATACACGTGCATTCGGTGATCACGACTTATGAGTCGGGGTCCCCACAATTGATCCCCACTTTGACTTCGACGCCGCTATCACCCCGGTGCCCAAGGCCATCCGGGGCGACCTGGTGCGGTGGGTGGAGGACAATGTGGATGCGCTTGTTATAGCCTTTGCTTCTGACAACGACGGGGTGGTAGTCACTGTGGATGGCGGCGACGTGGTCGATGGTGGTGATGGTGGCGCCAATGTTGGCGATGGTGATGCCAGCGACAACGACAGCGGCGCCAGCGATGCCTCCGGAGGCGACCAAGAGGGTGCGATGAGCGACATGTCTGACTGACCAGTGTTTCTCTGCTGTTTATCCTGCACAAAAAAGCTTGAGCGTGGCCCCAAAGGTTGTAAGAGCATTTTGGGAGGGGAAGCCCCTCATGTAAAAGGACTGTTGTCCGTGTGCTTTTAGGAATGATGCTGAATAAGTGCCTCCATGATCCTACGGGCCCTGAGGCGAGCTTGTTGCTGTTTTACCTTTAGCCAGGACAAATCTTGAATAGACTCGCGAGGCCGTGAGCCCCCGAGGGTCCCCTGAGGGGCCAGTTGTCCAGGTCGTGAAGGCCTCGCGAAAGCAAGGGCCGACAGCGGTACGGCATGCATGCAGCACACGTGTGCTTTGCCCAGCCCCGTCCGCGAGAGGCTCGCGAGGGGGAGGCAGTTAGTGCGAATTCCAAACCAGGGCAGAAACCGGAACACAAGAAAACACACGAGCGAGAAAAGACACCCTCCCCGCATACGCAAATGCAAATTCAACTTCAACTTAAATCAGAAGCAAGGAAGCTCGACCACAGAAAGGGAGGCAAAAAAGCAAAAGGCCGCGTCCGGCACCTAGTCTAGTCTTTGACGTCTTCTCACCAGCGCGGAGCTAAGTGCTGCCACTAGGTGTGGGAGGGAGCCCCCGAGGCCCGAGGGCGGCTCTCCGGAGACTCTAGGGCATGTACAGCCCCAACTCGTTATTACGTGAGAGTGTCACGGGCGGCGAGCTTCATAGGCACTGGGCCTTCTTAACAGGCACCGGGCCTTGCTTCATATCGCCAGTCGAGGGCCCCGCCTTGCGCCACCCTTTGCCACCATTGACGGCGGCCGGAGACCAAGGACGACGCCAATGGGGCAAAGGGGATGCCAGCGGTTCCCTCGGTGACCACGGGTCCTCTGCCGAGGGTAGGCTTTGCAGCACCTCCCCGACAGAGGGCCTACCTCCGGGGAATGCCTTGCTCCGTGCGCTGTGGGGAGGGGCCTGGCTCCCGGCCCCTCTCCTGCAGCCCCCTGATACGTCTCCAACGTATCTACTTTTCCAAACACTTTTGCCCTTGTTTTGTACTCTAACTTGCATGATTTGAATGAAACTAACCCGGACTGACGCTGTTTTCAGCAGAACTACCATGATGTTGTTTTATGTGTAGAAAAGAAAAGTTCTCGGAATGTCCTGGAAATCCAAGGAGGCACTTTTTGGAATTAATAAGAATTTTTGGTGAAATAATTAATGCCAGGGGGCCCACGGCCTGTCCACGAGATAGGGGGGCGCGCACCCCCTAGGGCGCGGCCTCCTATCTCGTGGGCCCCCTGGACCTCCACTGACGTCAACTCCAACTTCATATATTCACGTTCGGGGATAAAAAAATCAAGGAGAAAGTTTCATCGCGTTTGCCGACACGGAGGCGCCGCCAAGCCCTAATCTCTCTCAGGAGGGCTGATCTGGAGTCCGTTCGGGGCTCCGGAGAGGGGGATTCGTCGCCGTCGTCATCATCAACCATCCTCCATCACCAATTTCATGGTGCTCACTGCCGTGCATGTGTAATTCCATCGTAGGCTTGCTGGACGGTGATGGGTTGGATGAGATTTACCATGTAATCAAGTTAGTTTTGTTAGGGTTTTATCCCTAGTATCCACTATGTTCTGAGATTGATGTTGCTATGACTTTGCTATGCTTAATGCTTGTCACTAGGGCCCGAGTGCCATGATTTCAGATCGGAACCTATTATGTTTTCATGAATATATGTGTGTTCTTGATCCTATCTCGCAAGTCTATAGTCACCTATTATGTGTTATGATCCGACAACCCCGAAGTGACAATAATCGGGATACTTCTCGGTGATGACCGTAGTTTGAGGAGTTCATGTATTCACTATGTGCTAATGCTTTGTTCCGGTTCTCTATTATAAGGAGGCCTTAATATCCCTTAGTTTCCATAAGGACCCGGCTGCAACGGGAGGGTAGGACAAAAGATGTCATGCAAGTTCTTTTCCATAAGCACGTATGACTATTTACGAAATACATGCCTACATTACATTGATGAATTGGAGCTAGTTCTATATCACCCTATGTTATAGCTATTGCATGAGGAATCGCATCCGGCATAATTATCCATCACTGATCCATTGCCTACGAGTTGTTCACATATTGTTCTTCGCTTATTTACTTTTCCGTTGCTACTATTACATCTACTACAAAAACCCAAAAACATTTATCTTTACTTTTGCTACTATTACCTTTATTATCATACCACTTTTGCTACTAAATACTTTGCTACAGATACTAAGTTATCCAGGTGTGGTTGAATTGACAACTCAACTGCTAATACTCAAGAATATTCTTTTGCTCCCCTTGTGTCGAATCAATAAATTTGGGTTGAATACTCTACCCGCGAAAGCTGTTGTGATCCCCTATACTTGTGGGTTATCAAGACTAATTTCTGGCGCTGTTGCCGGGGAGCATAGCTCTATTCTCTGAGTCACTTGGGATTTATATCTGTTAATCATTATGAAGAACTTGAAAGACGATCGAACTACTATTCTGCCCTCAACTACGAGGGGAGGTAAGGAACTGCCATCTAGCCTTGCACTAGATTCTCCTTCTGTTATCAGTAGGCTTGCTACACCTAAACCTACTACTGCTATGAATTCTAATATGTCGCATGTTATTGATGATGCCACTTCTGCTATGCAAGATGAAACTACTTCTGTGTGTTATACTACTTTGCCATTAGGCGAAATTCTTGATGAACAACTTGCTAGAGATAGGGGGAATGAAAATATTGAAGAACCTATTATTGATGATAGTGATGATGAAGGTTCCCCCAATGATTATGTATTACCTGTTGTTCCTAAGGGTTATGTTATGAATGAAGCAGCTGCTATGGAAATTCTTGCTTGCAATGATAGAAATGATGTTAAGAAATTATTAGCTAAATGGAAGCAGCAGTCTCTTAATGCTAGAATGAAACCCGATCCTGCTTTTGCTACTTCACCTATCTGTGTTACTGATAAGGTTTATGAATTTTCTGTTGATCCTGATATTATTACTTTAGTTGAATCTGATCCTTTTTATGGCCTTGAATCTGAAACCGTTGTGGCACATCTTACCTAGTTGAATGATATAGCCACCCTATTTACTAATGATGAGAAGTCTCGCTATTTATATATCCTTAAGAAATTTCCGTTCTCATTAAAGGGTGATGCTAAGACTTGGTATAATTCTCTTGCTCCTGGTTGTGTGTGTAGTCCCCAGGATATGATTTATTACATCTCTACTAAATATTTCCCTGCTCAAAATAAACAAGCTGCTTTGTGGGAAATATATAATTTTGTGCAAATCAAAGAAGAGAGTCCCCCACAAGCTTGGGGGAGGCTTCTCCGGTTACTTAATGCTTTGCCTGATCATCCTCTTAAGAAAAATGAAATACTTGATATCTTTTATAATGGACTAACCGATGCTTCCAAGGACTACTTGGATAGTTGTGCTGGTTGTGTTTTCAGGGAAAGAACAATCGACGAAGCTGAAATACTATTGAATAATATGTTGACTAATGAAAATAATTGGACTCTCCCCGAGCCAGTTCCTGAAGTAATTCCTGAACCAATTGAGCCAACTCCTGAGCCTATTCCTAAACCCACTCCGAAGAAGAGAGGTGTTTTATTTCTCAGTCCTGAAGATATGCAAGAGGCAAAGAAATCAATGAAAGAAAAAGGTATTAAAGCTGAAGATGTTAAGAATTTACCTCCTATTGAAGAAATACATGGTCTTAATTTACTGCCTGAAGAACCACATTGTCTTGATAACCCGACACAGGTAGTAAAGGTAAATTCTCTCTATAGATATGATAAAGTTGAAATACCCTCTACTAAATTTCATAGCCCATGCTTAGATGAATTTGATGACTTTATGGCTAGACAAGAAAGTTTTAATGCTTATGTTGGTAGAGAGTTAAAGAATAATGCTTTCGAGATAGGACGCGTAGGTAATAATCTCGCTAGAGTTAAAGATGAACTTCACCGCGTTAGCAAATATGCTTCTATGGTTGCTACTCAAGCTGAGCAAGTACTTAAAGCTCAAAATGATTTGCTTGATGAATTAAATAATAAAAATGACTTTGCTGTTAGAGTGGCTACTAGAACTAGTAGAATGACTCAGGAACCTTTGTATCCTGAAGGCCACCCTAAGAGAATCGAGCAAGATTCTTAGAGAAATAACTTAGAGGCACCTAGTTCTTCTAAAAAGAAGAAAAAGAAAAACGATAGAACTTTGCATGCTTCTAGTGAACCTACTGTAGACACACCTGAGAATCCCAATGATATTTCTATCTCTGATGCTGAAACTCAATCAGGTGATGAACATGAACCTAGTGATAATGTTAATGATAATGTTCATGTTGATGCTCAACCTAGCAAAAACAATGATGTAGGGATTGAACCTGCTATTGATCTTGATAACCCACATTCAAAGAATCAACGATATGATAAGAGAGATTTTGTTGCTAGGAAGCATGGTAAAGAAAGAGAACCATGGGTTCAGAAACCCATGCCCTTTCCTCCTAAACCATCCAAGTCAAAGGATGATGAGGATTTTGAGCGCTTTGCTGAAATGATTAGACCTATTTTCTTACGTATGTGCTTAACTGATATGCTTAAAGTAAATCCTTATGCTAAGTATATGAAGGATATCATCACAAATAAAAGAAAGATACCGAAAGCTGAAATTTCCACCATGCTTGCTAATTACACTTTTAAGGGTGGAATACCAAAGAAACTTGGAGATCCGGGTGTTCGAACTATACCATGCTCCATTAAAAGAAACTATGTTAGAACTGCTTTATGTGATATTGGAGCCGGAGTTAGTGTTATGCCTCTCTCTTTATTTTGTAGACTTGAATTGAATAAGTTGACACCTACTGAAATATCTTTGCAAATGGCCGATAAATCAACTGCTATACCTATCGGTATTTGCGAGGATGTGCCTATTGTGGTTGCAGATGTCACTATCTTAACAGACTTTGTTATTCTTGATATTCCCGAGGACGATAGTATGTCTATTATCCTTGGTAGACCTTTTCTTAATACTGCAGGGGCTGTTATTGATTGCAACAAAGGGAATGTCACTTCTCATGTTAATGGTAATGAGCATACGGTACACTTTCCGAGGAAACAATCTCAAGTTCATAGCATCAATTCTATTGAAAAAGTTCCAACTATCATTTTTGGAGGTTTCGAATTTCCTCTCCCTACTGTCAAGAAAAAGTATGATATTTTTATTGTTGGGGATTTTCATATCCCCGTTGGGGTAACTTAGTGTTATTCGAAATTTCTCCAGTTCCGTGTTATTCGGAGTGAGTTTGTTAACAAGACTTGTTGGTGGATTCATTTTGATGATCACGAGATGGATGAAACTAGAAGGCACAACCTTTTGTACCCTCTTTTTACTTTCAGTTATTTAGAATAAATATAGCAAAAATAGTATTATCTGTCTGTTTTCTGATTTATCCGTGCATTAAAAAATAGTCTGAAAAAAGTGCTCCAAATGCCCTGCAAATTTTGTATGATTTTTTTTGGAATATTTGAGGATTTTAGGCACTGAAAACACTGCAGGAGGGGCAAGCACCAGGCCACGAGAGAGGAGGGCGCCCCCCTGTAGGGCGCGCCCCTGTCTCGTGGGCCCCTGGTGGCTCCCCTCCACTTATGCCAGCACCCACACACTTCATCTTCTACCCAAAAAAAATCCCCATCCAGCTCAAGCACGAATTCTAGCTCGTTTTGCTGCGATTTTCGATTTCTTAGCTCAAAGCTCCATTCACAAAACTGCTTTGGGAGATTGTTGCTTGGTATGTGACTCCTCCACTGCTCCAATTAGTTTTTGTTCCGGTGCTTTATTCATTGCAAATTTTTGCTGCATAGGTGACCATGTTCTTGAGCTTGCATGTTAAATTTTTGAGGTCCCAAGCAATTCCAATGCATGATATAGGCTCTAGGCACTTGTAGGAGTAGTTGCTACCAATCTTGTTTAGTTTTATTCACTTTTGTTTTGAACTTACTAAAATTTCAAAAAAATTTAGAAAATGTTAAGGAGGCTCTTTAAAGGATCTTCTAGCCAAAGCTCTAAGGAAAAACAAGACAAAGAGAAGGAAAAAGCCAAGTATAATCTTCCTCGCTTAGCGGAAGTACGGTCGTGTGAATGGCCATGCGAGGATTTCTTGAAAGAAGCCGGAATTCATGAATACTTTTATGCTTTAATCAAGACTGCAGGCCTCACCGGTTTCATCAACGACCGAATCGATCAGTATCTCTTACTTACCAATACTTTCGTGCAAAACTTTTATTTTTATCCTAAGAAGTCACCGCCTGCAGTATCATTTCATTTATATGATGAATTCAAAGAAATGTCTTCACGTCATTTCTGTGCGGTATGTAGGATACCTTATGAGGGAGAATTGGAGGAACCCCATCGTGAAGATGTGGGTGGCTTCGTTAAAACTATTGCTGTGGAAGAGCCAAAGAAGGGCTCTGAGGCAAAAGTCTCTAGCATACACTTTCCTATTTTACGCTACTTTGCCATATTTGCTAGTAGATGCTTGATTGGTCATGGAAATAGTGGAAATTTGAGCGTTCCAGATATTATTATTCTTCAACATGCTTTGCTGGGAGAAAACACTTTTAGTATGGGTGCCGTCGTTGCTAAACGGCTAGCCCTGAATCATACAAAAGGCCCCATATTTGGGGGTATCTATGCTGCATGTCTTGCTGAACATTTTCAGATACCCATTAGGCACTATGAGGAGGATGAGACAAAATTGCATCCTCATATTTTAGATTACAAGAGCATGGTAGCACACAAGTTTATTGTTGACAACAAAGAGAAGATGCTCTTGTATAGACTTAGATTCAATAATAAACACTTTGAGTTTATTATTTTGCCTGCGCCTCTGTTGTTTGATTTGCCTGCAGAAAATCGTCTTGTCATGCCGGAAGCGGTGAACAATCACCGAGCTCAAGCTTTTACTCCAGAACCTGAACCTGAGCCAGAACCTGAGCTGGACCCTTATCGTGCATCATCTGTCCAGTGGGATCTGGAGATGACCAGCCAGTGGTATCCTGATTACACCTCCCACTATACCGGGGAGAGTAGCGGCGGTCCTTGGTACTAGACCAACTTAGGCCAAAAGCCTAAAGCTTGGGGTAGTACGTATTTCTCACCGACTTTACATTCATGTTCACACACTAGTCGTCGGTGCTCATACTCTTTCATTGTATTATCCATGCTAGTTTAAATTTCTTTTTCTAGTTTTCTTCTTGTGTGTTTGATAAATCTTAAGAAAAACCAAAAAATTAGTTAGTTTAAATTCTACGCTTGTAGTTGAAATTAAAATAAAAACCCAAAAAGATTTCTTGTTCTTCTTTTACTTGTTGGGAGCTTTCCCGTGTAAATAGTTTTATTTTCTTTTCTTTCCTTTGGGGGTCGAGAAGACCATATTGAAAATGCTTAGTGGCTCTTATATGCATGATTGTCTATTTAACTAAGAGCCCATATTACTTTGTCTTCTCTCTTGAGTTGAATGCTTGCAGATTCCAGCTTAGTCCAATGCACGTGCACTCTTATTATTATACACATCGTTCGGTCGTGCAAGTGAAAGGCAATAATGACGATATATGATGGATTTATTGGGATGAGAAAAGCTGGTATGAACTCGACCTCTCTTGTTTTTGTAAATATGATGATTCATCGTTCCTGAGTCAGCTATTATGAAGTACACATATTTGCAGTGACATTTAGAGATTATAGTTGCTCGTGCCATGCTTGATTAGCTATGAGTTATAATGGTTTACCTTGCATGCCAACATGCTATTATAATGATTATGATGTGATATGATGGGATGGTATCCTCCTTTGAATGAATTGAGTGACTCGACTTGGCACATGTTCATGCATGTATGAATCAAATCAACATAGCCTTCACGATATTTATGTTCATGGTGGATTATATCCTACTCATGCTTGTATTCGGTGTGAATTAACTTTAATGCATGTTTACGACTGTTGTCGCTCTCTCAGTTGGTCGCTTCCCAGTCTTTTGCTAGCCTTCACCTGTACTAAGCGGGAATACTACTTGTGCATCCAAACTCCTTAAACCCCAAAGTTGTTCCATATGAGTCCACTATACCTTCCTATATGCTCGAGCAGCTCATGTTTCTACTAGGGCTGCCTATATCTTCCATGCTAGGTGGGTTATTCTCACGAGGAGTGGACTCCGCTCCTCATTCACGAGAAAGGGACGGTAACCGGGATGCCCAGTCCCATGATCCAAAAAGATCAAAGCAAATCAAAATAATTAAAAAAACTCCCCCAGGGCTGTTGTATGTTGGAGGCACTCATTGTTTCGAGCAAGCCATGGATTGATGCTTGTTGATGGTTGGGGGAGTATAAACCTTTACCATTCTGTTTGGGAACTGCCTATAATGCATGTAGTATGGAAGATACAGCCATCTCATAGTTGTTGCGTTGACAACAAAAGTATGCCGCTCAAAATATTATTCAATCTCTATTTTAAAATCGATCTCTGGCACCTCTACAAATCCCTGATTCCCTCTACGAAGGGCCTATCTATTTACTTTTATGTTGAGTCACCATCCTTCTTATTAAAAGCACACTGTCATTTGCATTCATTATTATTGGTTTATATTGGGTATGACTTGACTGGATCTCTTTTACCATGAATTACAATGTTTAGTCAGTCCTTGATCTTTAAAGGTGCTCTGCATTTATGTTTTGCGGTCTCAGAAAGGGCTAGCAAGATACCATTTTGTTATATCATATTATGATTGCTTTGAGAAAGTGTTGTCATCTGAGTTTTATTATTATGGCTCGTTAGCTGATTATGCTATTGCTATGGGTAATTGTGAGACCTATGTGTTGTTGTGAGTATGGTTAGTTCATAATATTTGCTGAAACTTGAATGCTGGCTTTTCATGTTACAACAACAAGAGCAAACAGAGTTTGTAAAAGTTTTTCTTCATCACTTTCAGTTTATCAACTGAATTGCTTGAGGACAAGCAAAGGTTTAAGCTTGTGGGAGTTGGTACCTCTCCAACGTATCTACTTTTCCAAACACTTTTGCCCTTGTTTTGGACTCTAACTTGCATGATTTGAATGAAACTAACCCAGACTGACGTTGTTTTATGTGTAGAAAAGAAAAGTTCTCGGAATGTCCTGGAAATCCACGGAGGCACTTTTTGGAATTAATAAGAATTTTTGGCGAAAGAACTAATGCCAGGGGGCCCACGGCCTGTCCACGAGACAGGGGGCGCTGTCGGTGTCAAAACCGGCGGATCTCGGGTAGGGGGTCCCGAACTGTGCGTCTAGGCGGATGGTAACAGGAGACAAGGGACACGATGTTTTTACCCAGGTTCGGGCCCTCTCAATGGAGGTAAAACCCTACTCCTGCTTGATTGATATTGATGATATGGGTAGTACAAGAGTGGATCTACCACGAGATCAAGGAGGCTAAACCCTAGAAGCTAGCCTATGGTATGATTGTTGTAATGGTTGTTCGTCCTACGGACTAAAACCCTCCGGTTTATATAGACACCGGAGAGGGCTAGGGTTACACAGAGTCGGTTACAATGGTAGGAGATCTACATATCCGTATTGCCAAGCTTGCCTTCCACGCCAAGGAAAGTCCCATCCGGACACGGGACGAAGTCTTCAATCTTGTATCTTCATAGTCTTGGAGTCCGGCCGATGATGATAGTCCGGCTATCCGAACACCCACTAGTCCAGGACTCCCTCAGTAGCCCCTGAACCAGGCTTCAATGACGACGAGTCCGGCGCGCATATTGTCTTCGGCATTGCAAGGCGGGTTCCTCCTCCGAATAATTCATAGAAGATTGTGAACACCAGGATAGTGTCCGGCTCTGCAAAATAAATTCCACATACCACCGTAGAGAGAATAATATGTACACAATCTCAATCTGCTGACGTATTTTGTGGCGTGACGTCACACCACTACCAAGCCTTTACTTGAATTGTTTTATTATACCACCTCAGTGCCTTTAGCAAAGCGGTTTCGTTGGCACATCTTGTCGAAGCAGAGATCGTGTTCCCCTTATTCCAGGATTCCCATCAATACGGACGTGGGTAACCCAACCGCGCCATTGATTGTGGCGCTTGGGAGATAAGCGAGTTTTACTAGGCTGGTGGGGACGCATAGTCTTCGTCCGCCCATATATGAGGGGATAAGGATCCGCCTTTTTTTACCTACGCCTTCTTCCTCCTTTGCTTATCCATCTCCACGCACTCGAGCTCCAGCGCCCAAGTCCGCACATCTCGCCTCAACCTTCTCCAACCATGTCCGGAGCAGGAGGCAAGTGGATGGCCTGCTCCGTGATGGAGGGGCACATCGAGAAGCTGCGTGGCGCCGGATACCTGTCCAGCGACATCGCGCACCGGCTGCCCGACGAGGGGCAGCTCATCCCCACCCCCAAGCCTCACGAGAGGGTCGTATTCCTTCCCCACTTCCTCCGCGGACTGGGCTTCCCACTTCATCCCTTTGTCTGGGGGCTCATGTACTACTACGGCCTGGACTTCCACGATCTGGCGCCAAACTTCATCCTCAACATCTCGGCGTTTATCGTCGTGTGCGAGGCCTTCCTCTGGATCCAGCCCCACTTCGGCTTGTGGCTAAAAACCTTCAATGTCAAGCCGAAGGTGGTGAAGGGCGTCCAAGCGGAGTGCGGAGGCGCCATGGTGGGCAAAATGCCCAACGTCATCTGGCTCGAGGGTGCCTTCGTGGAGTCCATCAAAGGGTGGCAATCGGGGTGGTTCTACATCACCGAGCCGCGTGACCCTAAATGGGCAGCGGCCCCTCAGTTCAGATCTGGTATCCCCATGCAGCTCACCTCCTGGAAAGAGAAGGGCTTCTATGGGGTAGTTCGGGGGAGCTGACCGGACTCCAGTCCTGTCTCCAGACCCTGGTGAACAAGAAGCTTCAACTTGTCAACGTGATCCAGGTCATGCTCGTCCGCCGGATTCTCCCCTGCCAGCAACGGGCCTTCAATTTATGGGAGTTTGATCCGGCACAACACCGGACCTTGAGCGGGCTCTTCGACACGACGTACGAAGCTGCCTGGAGGGTGCTGTTCAAGGGCGGAGAAGCCCCCGCATCCGCGACCGAAGATCACGGATTCAGCACGCAGCGCCCGGCCGGCGAGGTAAGCTATGTTATCCTTTATGGGACACTCATTTTTTTTCATAGTTTGACTCTATGTGGGATCTAAAACTCCCAATGCCTTTAACAGGACTAGCAGAAGACGTCCGGACAGGTTAACTATCCGGCCCCCCTTCCAGAAGGTCCAGCGGACACCCGTTTGACGGGGCTGCTGGTTCCGGCACTTTACGTGGTGCCGGAGAAGAAGGCCAAGAAGAAGGCCATGGGAACCCGAAGGAGTTCCCGGCGCCAGGTGATATCGGACTCGTCGTCCGATGGCTCTGAGGTGGACTCCTCCCCCGAACACGAGGAGGAGAGAGAGGCCTCTCCCCAAGAGGGGGGAGAGAAGAAGAGAAAGGCTTCCCCAACGAGGGAGGCCGAAGGGTCCAAGAAGGGAAGGACCCTTCCTCCGGACTACTCCGCCAACGCCGGCGACGGCGACGAGGGGTGGCCCTCAAGGGCCAAGCCCCTGGCAAGATCGTAAGTATCCGGATTCCTGAATGATTTATAATTTCTCTTTGTGCCACGTAGTGTCCTCCTAATGCCGCATAAAACCTGTAGTCCAGCCGAGGACGATATTCCCGCTTCCTCGAGCGGGACCTTGGCTCCGTCGGATGTGGATTCCATTCCGACTGCCTCCACCCTTCGTGACGCTGATGACGCCGAGGTGGGATCCCAGGAGGGGACCCACTAGGAGGGGGAGGCTCCGGAGGTGCCACAGGGCAACCTCTCGGACTTCGCACCGGACTCCGCACCGGAACCCGCAGTGGTTCCAGAGTCCGGCAGGCGGCCTCTTTGTAAGAAGGGCAAGGCCGTGACACCGGCGGCCTCCGTCCAACAGGAGGCGCCAGACAACTTGTGGGAGGCGCTCAACGGCGCTTCCATCGAGGAAGAACACTGCACTATCATGAGTGCGGTGATTCAGAAGGTTCAGCTCGCCAAGAGCGGGCTGACCGACGCCTGCAGCAGCCTTCTAACAGGCTTTGAGGTAAGAAATCTAAGATATGTAATATAATACCACATAGACAGTAGCGCCTGATGCTCGGTTCGGTGTTCGGAAAGAAAAGCCGAACTGAGGATCTAAAAAGATATACGCATGAGTTCTAAAAGTTATGTCAATATGGGATTGCAGGCTGCGCTGCTGACCTCTGCCGCACTGACTGCGGAGGTCGATGCTTGAAAGCAGAACCTCGAGCGGTCCGAGAACGAGCTCGGCCTTGCCAAGAAGCAGCTCGAGGACAAAGAAGGTGAGTAACACCATATTAAATTTGTACCTTACAGAAAAGGATTTTGGTTGCAAGAGAAATAACAAGGATAATGTGGGCAATGCAGGGGCCACGAACAAGGTGGCGACCCTGAAGGAGGCCGTGTCCGCGGCCGAGCGTAATGCGGCCGCGGAATGAGCTGAGCGAGAGAAGCAGGAGGCGCGGGTGGCGGAGGTGCAGCAAGAGCTCCAGGCTCTCGTGGAAAAGCATGAGAGCTTGGAGCGCGACTCGAGGACTCGAGAGTCCGAGCTTGCCTTGGCTCTTGAGAGTGCTAAAGCCGCTAAGGCCGAAGCCCATAAGGCCCTCTAGGAGATTGAGGCGGTGAAGAAAATAGCGGCGGGTAAGGCATTTTTCATGCAAAGCAAGCATGTGAATGTGAATTACCTGTTACTTACCCGAATTCGGAGCTCTCCAGGAGCGTTTCCAGATCTGCCTCGCAGCGTGTCCGATGTTGCCGCATTCTACCGGGCCGAGGAGGGGAGCTCGACGGAGAAGGTCTTCTGGTCTTAGTACGTTGAGGCCGGAATCCGGTGCCCCCTAGCGACCAGCTGAAGCAGCTCGTTGAGCTCCACAAGGTAGCCGAACAGGCCATGAAGGGCCGCATAGTTCGGCTGTGGCCCGAGGAGGCCATGCCTGGGAGCTACTTCGGCCTGGTGCGGCGGCTGGTGGATGCGTGTCCCTGGGTGGAAGTCATCAAGCGCTCCGCCTGCATTGAAGGTGCCCGTCGGGCCCTTGCCCATGCAAAAGTGCACTGGGGCAGGCTGGATGCTGAGAAGCTTCTGACGGATGCGCCGCCGGCGGGCAAGGAGTATCGCACGCCCGAAATGTATTATAAGAGTGTCCTGAAGGGTGCCCGTAAGATTGCGGATGAGTGCTCCAAAGATGTAATATTTGAGTAGACTCGCAATGTGTTATACTGTGCGCTGAAAAATTTGTTCATATGCGCTAAGCAACGCTTATTAATTTAAAATATTACCTTCTGTGCGGCCGTTTATCAAATCTGAGAGATGGCAAGTCGTCGACTTCAGGCCCCATGCCACTAGTGCTGGGGTGTTCGGGATAAACTTGAGCACTCTTGTTCCCATGTTTGGGTCCATCTAGGGAGGCGCTCAACACAACGAACGAGGCAACCGGACTTATAATGCTTGAACACTCTCACTTAGCCATAGAATTCTATAATTTTAAATTTCGGCGAAGCCCCTAGTGTTCGGAAGACCGAGTTCGGGGTGCTATCCACGCCTAGGCCGGACAAAGCCGGTTCCTCGCTCTAAGCGGCATAAGTCTTTAGGGACTCGAAAAGACCTCTCGAACAGCGACCAGCTCTCGCCTTATCATGACGGTCAGTTTTAGCTTTCTCCACTGAGGCGCTCGCCCAGCTCAACCGGGGCGCAATCGCAGTGGTTCTCCCAGTGCTACCTTAGCCGATAGAATGGAACGTAAGGTACCAAAACATGGGAGCCGGGCAAACTCAATTATTGACCCAAGACATGATTCGGAGCTGATGCATATAGTGCTATAAGTTCGGGGTGCCGCACTTGTGAAAGTGTTTGGACTTATCACACCATAATGCGGGGAACATAAGCCCCTGGTGTATTCGGCCGTACCAAAGTGTATGGATGCAAAATGTCATAAATGAACATATATGTAAGAAATGAATGCAATTATAAGCGAAAAGTGATGCATTGTTTATTCAAGGAATTCTGCCATGAGTGCAGAACGATACAAATAGTGCGGTAAGCAAGGGATTGGACTATTAAACATGTCCCCTTCCAGGGGTAGGCTGCGGAATGGTGTATTAAACAGATTTAATGCTCGTAATGGAGACCACCTGAGTGTTCGTCGTAGCCTTTCTCCTTCCCTGGCTGTTGCATCGTGAGTTCGGTAGGTCTACTGCCGGAGAAGGCCTCTGGTGAACGGAGTCCTGTGGGTAAAAAAAAGAAAAATAAAAAGAGCAACACACTTGGGAGCCCCTGGTGTGGTTGAGCCGCACTCTGGGCCTGTCGTGGTCGTGCCCCTCCCCCTATGCCCATGGTATCTCCAGAGCGTAATGATGTACGTGAAGGACTGGTCTTGCAATTATGCAAGGGCTGGGGTTGGGGCCGCATTGCTACGCGTGCTCGGAACATGCCAGGTGGTCTTGATGTATGTTACTCCGGGCGCGTTTGGCCATGTCCGGTCGTTTAACGGCCGGACTTGAAAATTGCCTTAAGAGGCTGCTCTGTACTTCTGCCGCGAGAGCCGCTATGTGTTCCTCCGTTCGGAGGGAGCGTCCAGTGTTTTCGTTGACCGTGATGACTCCACGAGGGCCTGGCATCTTGTCACACCCTGATTTTCATGGCACAACACTTAATATTATAAATCATGATAAAGTGTGGTTTAACAAAAACTTTTGCATTATTTGACTTTTTATTTGAGTTGGTTTTCTCTCTGTGTTTTCAAGTGCTCTTAAAAGTCAACATAGCCTCACCTCCTATACTTCATCTCCTTGATCCAAAACCTTTTCCCAATGATCATGCCATGTGTATATAGCAATATAGTATTTTCTTATAAAAGTAATTTGGCCAAAAAATATTTTCTAAAATTAGTTTTTCAAAAACCCTTGAATTGAGATTTGCACTACAAGTACTTAATTTGAGGTGTGAAAAATCTTTCCAAAAATATATTTGAATCCTATTAGATGTAGGACTCCCATAAACCACAAAAATATAATTTTAAAAGTTATTTTCCTATTTTATTTAAAATCTTTTTCTTAAGGTCAGAAATGGTCTTTAATAGGAAAAAAATATTTTATTGCTTCAAAAATATTTGACAAAATTTAGGGAAACTCATAGGACATATATTGTCCATATATAAGAGTTTCAACACATGGTCATGTTCAAAATATTGGTCAAATCCCTCAAAAACCCCTTTCTGGATATTTCAAGCTTTTGAAATATTTACAAAGGAAATATTCTCCAAAAATTCCAAGAAAATTCTATCATGTCACATATGACATGTTTGATGATCTTGACAAGTATCATGTCATGGAGAATAGTATAACCCCATGAAATCCCCTGAGAACCATTTCTGTCCATTTTGAAGTTTGAGCAACTTTACATTGCCAAACATGCCCAAATGTTCTCAAACCTTGTGAACATGCTCAAATGGCCTAATCATTCATCTAGACCAAATGGCACAAGTTGGAGAAAATGTTGTCTTGACCAAAGTGCCCCAAAACCCTTCCTGTCCAGAACCAAATTTGAACAACTTTGTACTACCAAATTTCTCTCCTTGACCCCAACTTTGGTTAGCATGTTCACATGACCAAATGAGGCCACTACAGGAAGTGGTGCATCAAGGAGAAGTGATTTGCTCAGCCAGATCTACACAAGACTATTTCTGCTCATTTTCAGGGTTTACAAATATTGCATTGGCAACTTTGCCAAAATAAGCTCCAAATTGGTGGAGGGCCCTAATTATATGTGCCATTTCACCCTGTGGAGGCTCATGGCATTTGGAGTTCATTTGCTTGCCAAAACCTTTATCAAACACCTTCTGCCATTTTACTAAAACCCCTGTTTTGACCACTTCCACTCTTCTCCATGGCGTCAACTTTTTACCACAGCTCCTCCTAGTCCCCCTTTCACCTCCAGTAACAATGGAAAGACCACAGCTCACTTATTGGAGGGGTAAAATCCCTCTCTCCCTCTCTGGACAGCCCCTTTCTCTCTCTTCCTCACCTCCCTCCTCACTCCAGTGGCCCTCCATGGCATCCAATGCCCCTACCCACTTGTTTACTCCTCCCTAGCACTGCTAGACACGAGTGGGCACGCCCCCTGCCTCTTAAACAATGCTAGGGCAGCCATAGACACGCTCTGGAGCACGCTACAGTGCGCTCCCGCACTATAGCCGCCCCCTGCCAAGCAGCTCCGGCCACCTCGGGCCTCTCCTGTGCGCCTGCCGATGCACCTCGGTGTCCACAGCACGCTACGCGGTCGGCCCCCTCCTCTCTCCTCCTCCTCGCGCCTCCGCGCTAGCAAACAGTGGCTGCCCGAGCGCGCCAATGGTGCGGCTCACACGCGCGCGTCTCTGACCTCTCCCCACTCCCTCTCTCTATCCCTCCCGACGTAGTCGACGTCCAGGAACACCCCAGACACCACGCCCTCTTCCCCCGAGCCCTGCAGCGACGAGCGTGAGCTCGCCGGCGCACGGGTCTACGGGACCTCGCCGTTCGCCTATTTAAAGGCCTCCCCGAGCCCTCCTCTCCTCACCAATCGCTCTCTGCACCACCAAACCCTCCCCCTGCACCCCCAGTTCCTCTCCAGAGCCGCTCGAGCTCGAGATCGAGCTCGAGCTCCGCCGCTTCGGCTCGCCGGAGTTCGCGAGGTAAGGGCCCTCTCCGCTCCCACTCTCGCTCGATCTGGAACCGCAGGAGCCCACTGACCATTTCCCCTCTGTCTCCCCTCTCTATCGTAGCTGGAATCGACCGGGGCAAGCTCCCCCCGAAGCTCCGCCGCCGGCTTCCTCGTTGCCAGCGAACCCCTGCATCCCGGCGACCAAATCCACCTCCACCCGAACGGCGACTCCGCCCTGAGCACACCGGTGCCCTCGGATCGCCTCGCCGTCGACCACAGCGACACCGGTGAGCTCGCCTCCCTCTCTGGCCCGAGGTTGAAGACGACGGCCGTGGGGCCCGTCAGTCAGCCTCACATACTGATGGGTGGGCCCCACCCATCAGGTTTAAAACGCACACGCGTGAACTATTTCGCTGCGACGGCTAAAGGCGTATTTGGCCTTTACGCCTTCGACGTGGCAGCCTCGCGCGGGCTAAATCCCCCCTGGGCCTGCTGCACTGTGGCCTTTCTGGCCCAGTGGCACAGTGCCATTTTCCTTTTCTTTTTCTGTCACTTTTCCAAATATTCCACAGGATAAAATACTCATCCAAATGCAATAATTCCAACTCCCATATTTTTCTAAAAATCCCACCTATTTAATGGTGTAATTTTCATAAATATCCATCAAACTTTTCTGCACTGTTCAAATTTAAATTCAAATTTGAGCATTTAAATCCTCCTTTGGAAATCTATTTCCACTGTTCCTTAACTCCAAATCCAAAACTAGGAATTTTCCCCTTCTTAGATTTCTCCCTAATATTTATGAAAAATAGGTTGACATTTTTCTGAGCACTTTGATTTTTCTGTTTTATTATTGCCTAATTTCTTTCTCGTTATTATTTTGCGACGATAGACTGTGTTGCTGACGAAGGAGTTGGACCAGAGGACTTTGAAGACCCAGGAGACTTTGTTGAGACAGGCAAGTAGCCGTTTGACCATGTCTATGAAACCTTTTTATGCATGTCATATAGTACCTTATCATTGTTGCAACGGAATCATGATGGGGTGATAACCACTTCGATGGTTACCACCGTACTTCCTCGTTGATACCTGCATTGTGCATGACCCTACCTTCTTATGAGGGTTATGCCGGTTGGAGTAGATAGGATGCTAAGGTAGTGCTACACAAAAAGGGACGGGTATATGCTTGGCGAAGGAGGCAAAGTATTTTCAAAAGACTTTTCGAAAACCCCGTCGGGTGCCACTTATGCCCGAGGGAGATGATGAGATGGGTAACCACTTGACGACGAAGTGGTGTACCGAGGCAACTGTGTGTGTTGTTTTCGAAAATGGATTAGATTTAAGATTTGTCGACTGTCCCAACCTTACATGCGCAACCACTCTACCCTTATATGGGAAAGGGCATTATTGATTACCTAGGTTGATACTAGCTTGGAGCCCGCATTACTAGTGACGGGGGAGAGTTGGTGCTCTCTCTCGAGACGGGGTCGTGCCAGGTAGGGCGGCCATGACTGTCTTTACAGGGCACCGGACACACCGTTGTGTCCCCTCTCGGATGTTACGATCTCGAGTGAGTCTCGTATGATGTACATCGTGAGGATACGGAACAACGAGTGGACTCCTTGTTAGTGTCGTCTAGGGAAAGGTAGTGATCGGGTGCTTACCCTGGGTACTTGAGGTACCGCGGGTCGTGGATGACACGGAAGTTCCCCGGATCTTGTGGGTACAGTGTGCAACCTCTGCAGAGTGTAAAACTATTCGAATAGCCGTGTCCACGGTCAAGGACAGTTGGGCGGTGCTGCTTAAACTACGTCCAGAGTTTTCAACCGTGTGTGTGTGTGTTGATAAAACTACTTGGGTCAAGTCAAAGGACTTGACATAATTGAGTTGGGTTGGTGCCCACTCTATTTATGTTGATATCTGTAAACATGTCCTCATGGTTACTTGATGCATGTCTTACAAGTTGTTGAACATGTCATTGCACACAAAACTAGCTTTCCGCAAAAATCTACCTATATCATGCATTGTTGTATCTTGAACCAAAACATGGGTTGCTTGCGAGTACATTCAAAGTACTCATTGGCTTGCCACTAGTTATTTAATTGACCAGGCATGGAAGAACCGGAGTTCAAAGAAGAGTTCTTTGGAGACGAACATGCGAACTAGGACGTTTCCCAGTCGGAATGCCTGTAGGGTTAAGGCAGATGGCATGGGTTCTACTTATCGACGAAGATTTCCGCTGCTTGTGTTTCATTTGATGTTCAGCCCTTAACGCTTTATCAATGTAAGACTCGACCATAATGGTCATAATTTGTGTAAGACGGTATTTATGGATGTAAGACTCTTGTTATTCAGCTTCTGTGTGTTCAGTGAGCATTGATCTCTGGGATCACTGTACACGTGCATTCGGTGATCTCGACTTATGAGTCGGGGTCCCCACACATCTTGAGCTTGAGGTATGCATAATGCGGCACCGCGTTGAACTTTGCAAATGCGGTTCGTCCGAGCAGAGCGTGATAGCCACTGCGGAACGGGACTATGTCGAAGATTAACTCCTCGCTTCGGAAGTTATCCGGGGATCCGAAGACCACTTCCAGTGTGACTGAGCCTGTATAATTGGCCTCTACACCTGGTATGACGCCTTTGAAGGTCGTCTTTGTAGGTTTGATCCTTGAGGGGTCTATGCCCATCTTGCGCACTGTATCCTGATAAAGCAGGTTCAGGCTGCTGCCGCCGTCCATCAGGACTCTAGTGAGGTGAAATCCATCGACGATTGGGTCTAAAACCAATGCGGCGAATCCGCATGGCGGATACTAGTGGGGTGGTCCCTTCGATCGAAAGTGATCGGGCAAGAGGACCATGGATTGAACTTCGGGGCGACTGGCTCCATCGCATATACGTCCTTAAGTGCATGCTTCCGCTCCCTCTTGGGTATGTGGGTTGCGTATATCATCTTTACCGTCCACACTTGTGGGGGGAAACCCTTCTATCCTCTGCTGTTCGGCGGCCGGGTCTCCTCCTCGTCATCGCTATGCAGCCCCTTGTCATTGTTTTCGGCAATTAACTTGCCTGCCTGCTTAAATACCCAACAATCCCTATTGGTGTGATTAGCTGGCTTTTCGGGGGTGCCATGTATCTGGCAAGAGCGGTCGAGTATTCGGTCCAAATTGGACGGACCCGGAGTAGTTCTTTTGAATGGCTTTTTCCGTTGATCGGGTTTAGATCCTCTGAATCCGGCATTGACTGCTGTATCCTCAGTGTTATCACCGTTAACGCGGCGTTTGTTTTTGTTTCGACGCGACCTGCCATTGCGGTCCTTGGTATCTGGACTGCCAAAATTTTTGCTGAGGTTGTTACTGCGGGCTAGCCAGCTGTCCTCTCCCGCACAGAAGCGGGTCATGAGTGATGTGAGGGCTGCCATGGATTTCGGCTTTTCCTGTCCTAGGTGCCGGGCTAGCCACTCGTCGCGGATGTTGTGTTTGAAGGCTGCGAGGGCCTCTGCATCCGGACAATTGACGATTTGATTTTTCTTTGTTAAGAACCGTGTCCAGAATTGTCTGGCCAATTCGTCTGGCTGCTGAATTATGTGGCTTAGGTCATCGGCGTCTGGTGGTCGCACATATGTGCCCTGGAAGTTGTCAAGGAATGCGGCTTCCAGGTCCTCCCAACACCCAATTGATTCTGCTGGCAAGCTGTTAAGCCAATGCCGAGCTGGTCCTTTAAGCTTGAGTGGGAGGTATTTGATGGCGTGGACATCGTCACCGCGGGCCATATGGATATGTAGGAGATAGTCTTCGATCCAAACCGCGGGGTCTGTTGTGCCATCGTAGGATTCAATGTTCACGGGTTTAAACCCTTCAGGGATTTGATGATCCATTACTTCATCTGTGAAGCATAGTGGGTGTGCGGCGCCTCTGTATTGGGCAATATCACGACGTAGCTCAAGCGAGCTTTGTCTACTGTGTTCGGCCCGGCCGGAGTTACTGTATCCGGCGCGACGGTAGTCGCGCGCATCGTGGGGCGCCCACGTGATCCATAGATCGATCTTGATTGTCTTGCCTTATCCTCCAATATGTCTCACAAGTCCGGTGCATTCCCCCTGGCTTCGTACTTTTCGAGCGGTGCCAGGGTACGGTCCTGATGGAGGGCCTAGATGCCTCTCTGTCGCGGCCATGAGGTGGTCGGTCTGCCGTATTGTGCGCTGGTGAGGGTTTATACTCCTCCTCCTCTAATCGGGGGAGCAACTTGTGTTTTGGGTAGCTTTTGGAGGGGCGTTCGAGTTCATCCTCATCGGCCGCGAGGACTTCAGTCCATCTGTCGGCTAGCAGGTCTTGATCAGCTCGGAGCTGTTGCTGCTTTTTCTTTAGGCTGTTTGCCGTGGCCGTAAGCCTGCGTTTGAAACGCTCTTGTTCGACGGGATCCTCGGGCACGACAAATTCGTCGTTGTTGAGGCTTGCCTTGTCTCCGGAGGGAGGCATGTAATTGTCATCCTCTACCTCTTCGTCTGCCGCTCTCTCGTGAGGGCTGGCTTCTCCGTCCTCCTGTGCTGAATCTTGCTGGAGGGGGTTGTCTTCGGCACTCTCTGGGGTGTTATTATCTCTGGTGCCGGAATCTCCATTCTTGCTATGGCAGGATTTAGAGCGGCGCCGCTGACGCCGGCGCTTGGGCTGTTTCTTAGAGGAATCTGCCTCCGCTGCTTCTTCGCCGTTCCCATCCTTTGGGATGTCCACCATGTATATGTCGTATGATGAGGTGGTCTTCCAGTGCCCCATAGGCGCTGGTTCTTGGTCGTCTCCGGCATCGTCGTCCATACCGTCGATGTCTTCGGAGTCGTAGTCTAGCATGTTGGTTAGATCGTCGATAGTGGCTACAAAGTGGGTGGTGGGTGGGTTTTGAATTTCTTCGTCGTCCGCATCCCAACCATCCTGACCGCAGTCCGGCCAGGGCTCTCCTGATAACGAGAGATACTTTAGCGAATTCAGGATGTTGCCAAAGGGTGAGTGCTGAAAGATGTCCGCAGCGGTGAACTCCATGATCGGCGCCCAATCGGATTCGATTGATAGGGGCGCAGGAGGTTCGGAGTCCGGCGAGGAGTCTGGCACCTCGGAGTCACGAGTTTTACAAGGGACAAGGTCAGTATTCGGCTCCATCGCCGTAGAGATTGCAGCCCCCGAGGCGGTGTCCAGCCACCTGTCCTCGATCTGCGCGGTCGGCTCCGAACTATGGGTCAGAGCGGACTCATGTGCGGCCTCTAGGGTACTGTCCGGCGGCAGAGCTAAATCATGCCCATCGTGACAGTGCGGCGTGCTCGGCTGTGGCTCGAATCCATCGAAGATCAAGTCTCCGCGGATGTCAGCCGTGAAGTTTAGGCTTCCAAATCTGACCTAATGGCCAGGGGCGTAGCTTTCGATTTGCTCGAGATGGCCAAGCGAATTGGCCCGCAGTGCAAAGCCGCCGAACACGAAGATCTGTCCGGGGAGAAGAGTCTCGCCCTGGACTGCGTTGTTGTTGATTGAAGGAGCCATCAAGCCTATCGGTGACGACACAGAGGAACTCTCAATGAAAGCACCAATGTCAGTGTCAAAACCGGCAGATCTCGGGTAGGGGGTACCGAACAGTGCGTCTAGGCGGATGGTAACAGGAGACAAGGGACACGATGTTTTTACCCAGGTTCGGGCCCTCTCGATGGAGGTAAAACCCTACTCCTGCTTGATTGATATTGATGATATGGGTAGTACAAGAGTGGATCTACCACAAGATCAAGGAGGCTAAACCCTAGAAGCTAGCCTATGGTATGATTGTTGTAATGGTTGTTCGTCCTATGGACTAAAACCCTCCGGTTTATATAGACACCGGAGAGGGCTAGGGTTACACAGAGTCGGTTACAATGGTAGGAGATCTACATATCCGTATTGCCAAGCTAGCCTTCCATGCCAAGGAAAGTCCCATCCGGACACGGGACGGAGTCTTCAATCTTGTATCTTCATAGTCTTGGAGTCCGGCCGATGATGATAGTCCGGCTATCCGGACACCCCCTAGTCCAGGACTCCCTCAGGCGCGCCCCCCTAGGGCGCGGCCTCCTATGTCGTGGTCCCCCTGGACCTCCACCGATGTCAACTCCAACTCCATATATTCACGTTCGGGGAGAAAAAAATCAAGGAGAAAGTTTCATCACGTTTTACGACACGAAGCCGCCGCCAAGCCCTAATCTCTCTCCGGAGGGCTGATCTGGAGTCCGTTCGGGGCTCCGGAGAGGGGGATTCGTCGCCATCGTCATCATCAACCATCCTCCATCACTAATTTCATGATGCTCACCGCCGTGCGTGAGTAATTCCATCGTAGGCTTGCCGGACGGTGATGGGTTGGATGAGATTTACCATGTAATCAAGTTAGTTTTGTTAGGGTTTGATCCCTAGTATCCACTATGTTCTGAGATTGATGTTGCTATGACTTTGCTATGCTTAATGCTTGTCACTAGGGCCCGAGTGCCATGATTTCAGATCAGAACCTATTATGTTTTCATGATTATATGTGTGTTCTTGATCCTATCTCGCAAGTCTATAGTCACCTATTATGTGTTATGATCCGACAACCACGAAGTGACAATAATCAGGATACTTCTCGGTGATGACCGTAGTTTGAGGAGTTCATGTATTCATTATGTGCTAATGCTTTGTTCCGGTTCTCTATTAAAAGGAGGCCTTAATATCCCTTAGTTTCCGTAAGGACCCCGCTGCAACGGGAGGGTAGGACAAAAGATGTCATGCAAGTTCTTTTCCATAAGCACGTATGACTATTTACGGAATACATGCCTACATTACATTGATGAATTGGAGCTAGTTCTATATCACCCTATGTTATAGATATTGCATGAGGAATCGCATCCGGCATAATTATCCATCACCGATCCATTGCCTACGAGATTTTCACATATTGTTCTTCGCTTATTTACTTTTTCGTTGCTACTGTTACATCTACTACAAAAACCCAAAAACATTTATCTTTACTTTTGCTACAGTTACCTTTATTATCATACCACTTTTGCTACTAAATACTTTGCTGCAGATACTAAGTTATCCAGGTGTGGTTGAATTGACAACTATAAATTTGGGTTGAATACTCTATCCTTGAAAGCTGTTGCGATCCCCTATACTTGTGGGTTATCACCCCCAATGCACTCCTCCTAGCGAAAGGGAGGCTGCTGAGCTGGGACAGTCGTCCGCTGCAGTGATCTGAACCTCTTGCGACCCACGGTTAGCATAAGCTTGCTCCTGAGGAATTAGCGGTACCCGGTAGCTGGTGCTGCCAGCGCGGTCGGTGAGGCTTCCTTGAGGCTCCTGAAAAGGCTCAGCTTCTGGCGTCTCTTCCTCCCAGCCTGACCCGAGGAACGTGCCAGGGTTGTCTTTCAGCGCGTACTCCCGATCCACCATGCGAGGCACATAAGCCTCTGAGGTCGCCGCCTCAAAGACTTCGCCGTAGTGCCCCACGCTCTATGTAGCCTGGCCCAACGCGTTGTCTTGAGGATGGTAGGGCAGCGGCCCTCCCGGGCCATAGGCGGCGATGCGCATGCCCTCGCTCATCGGAGGTGGTGCTGGTGTAGCCTGATGCCCGGCGCCGATGGTTGAGCTGGGGTCATCGAAGCCTTGGGGAGCGCCTGAGGGCGCGGGGGTACGGAGAGGCCCGCAACATGAACCGACCGGGGCCTTGGGTGGAAGCTGGAAACAGAAAGGCAGTGCCCCTAAAGCTGCGGCATCCAGGAGCTCGGCAACACGCTCCAGCAACACGTCTCGGCCGCTCTGTTGCAACCTGCACCATAGCAGCTCTCGAGCCACGGTGAGAGTGGCCCTCATGTTCGCTTGTTCTCGTCGGGTGTGCGACACCGTGGCCACGGTGTGGCTTGAGGCACTTGCTGTCGGATTTAGGGTTCCGGCAGACCCTTGAGGTTCAAACTCTAGGGTGCGCACGGAGATTTCGCCCTCTACCTACCTGCTCCTCGCCGACTCGCTAGGATCTAAACTATGGAAGGAACAACACAAGAGACACAGAGTTTATACTGGTTCAGGCCACCATTGTGGTGTAATATCCTACTCCAGTGTGTGGTGTGGTGGATTGCCTCTTGGGCTGATGATGAACAATACAAGGAAGAACAGCCTCCCGAGGGTCTGTTCTTGGCTGGTGCGATGAACTGCTAGGAGGAGTTCAGTCGCTCTCTCTACTGGCTTTCTGGTGAGGATTCTTGATTCTAGATCAGGTCCAGATGCCTCTACCCTGGGGGTGTCTAGTCCTATTTATAGGCAAAGGCCCTGGGCCTCTTCCCAAATATTGAGCGGGAAGGGCGCCAACAATTGGCCATTTTGAAGGGGAACATCGGGTTCACTTATCCTGACTAAAGTTGGTCCTCGCCTGTCAAAGGCTCTGGTGGTGACGCCTGCTTGGGCTCGACAATGACTTCCTTCCTGCCGTTGGGCTGGTCTTGGTCTTGTTGCACCGAAATGGATGCCTTTGCTTGATGCTCTCGCCTGCGCTAGCTCCCTTTGCACCAAAGAGGAAAGGAGGACACTGCGCAGGCTGGCGCCCGACTGGCGCCCTTGGTCGTCATGGCTTGCGTCATGGGCACCTCGCAAGGTACCCCGCCTTGAACTCTCCGCCTCCTCGTGAGCCAGCCTGATGAGGCCGTGCCTGAGGAAGCTCCTTGTCATCCGCCCCGCGAGGCTTGGCCCCTCGCGAGGATCTTGAGCTTGTGTTGATGAAGATGGGCCGTGCTACCCCCCCCCCCTTTGAGCCACGCCGCGGGCCGTAGGCAGGCAAGTCTGGGGACCCCCGTTCCCAGAACGCCGACAGTAGCCCCCGGGCCCAAGGCGCGCCCGGACTTGGCCGAGCGGAGAGGCGAAAGGGCAAGCGCGAAGCGCCGCGGGCCTAACAGCCCGCGGCCTTGGGCCCCGCGTGGCGGTTGATTGGACGTGGGCGCCTCAGCAACCGCGTGAGTTGATAAAGGAGCGACATCTGTCTAGGCTTTGCCTCCTTTGCTTTGTCCGGTTGCTGCTCAGATCCCGTTTCTTGCGCCTCTCCTTCCTGCCTCCGAAATTGTCAGATCTACTCTGTCTGCACGCCCTAGCTAGACATGGCGCCTCACCAGGCCCCGGCCGGAGCTTGGTATTCGTCCGCCCTGGACTCGCCGAACGTGTCGGAGGCGAACCTTGCCCGGGTGCGCCAGATTGCGGCGGCGCAGGGCGTCGACGGGGCGAAGGTGTTCAAGGTCGGCTCTGCCCTCCCTGAGGGCCAAGGGAGCACCTTCTATCCGCTCTTTGTGAGCGCCATTGTTGCTGGTTTGGTGCCTCCCTTTTCTGAGTTCTTCTTCTCTGTCCTCTGCCATTATAAGCTTCAAGCTCTGCATCTCCACCCCAACTCTGTCCTTCTTCTGGCAATCTTCGCCTACTATTGCGAGGCTCACGTAGGGGTGAAGCCCTCAGTAGCCTTGCTGCGCCATTACTTCTCCCTCCGGACCTCTCGAGGTCCCGTCTCTACGTGCGCGAGCTTCATCACGTACGGTAGCTCCATCGCCATTTTGAACCCCGGGAAGAGGATTGAGGGCTTCAGGAGCAAGTGGGTCTTGGTAGATGCTGGGCGCATCCACCCTCGGCTGGTCTTGCCCATAGGGCACCCCTCGAGCTCCGACGACTGGTCTCGAGTGGAGCTTGTGGATCCCCGCATGAGGCTGGTGTTGGAGAAGATGGATACGGATCTGAGGCCGGCCAGCATGGTGGCGGCGAAGCTGACTGGCACATCGCTGCTGAGGGAGTTCCTGGAGCACCAGCTGGCTCCGCTTCATCAGTACCCACTTCCGATGTGGAGGCCGCATCCGAGCCCCGCGGTCTTGGCCGACGAGGATCTGGCTGCAGTCGTCCAGTCTTTGGTCGGGGGCGACGTGGCGAGGTTGGAGGGCGCTCCTACACCCCTGTACCTCCGCGAGGACTGGGAGCGGGTGGTGGAGTCCATGCCTGTCTTCAACGGGGACGGGCCTGTGCCCGTGGAGGCCCCCGAGGACCCGGTAGACGTGTCCTCCGGCGACTCCAGCGAAGAGAAGGAAGAAGGGGAGCGGGAAAAAGGGCCTGACTCCGAGGCGACTGACGGAGAGTCTAGGGCTCCCCCCCTTCGGCACAGGTCCTGTGCTCTCCGCCTCTCTCTGAGTGATGACGACGAGGATGATGACGAGCAGGGCGGCAGGAGCCTGCCCCCGATCCCGAAGAAGGATAGGACCGGGATGATCCCCCGCGGGGCTGCCCCGGCCCCGAGGTGATCTGCAGACGCGCCTCCTGCTCCCGAGCTCCTTGAGGCTGATCCTTGCAGCCGGCTCTCGGGCTTCAAGTACGGCCGGAGGCTGCTCGAGCTCGCGAGCGACGACCTGTAAGTGCTTGATTCCTATCTCATTTCTTCTTCTGTTGCTCAGGCTTGACGTTCGTATCTCCCGGCTAGGCTGGCGCCTGCGGCGAAGAAGTCGAAGGGAGCTCCTGAGGTTTCCTCCGGGGCAGCGCCTTTGCCCGCGAAAGAAGATGACCATGACGCACGAGCCTCTCCTGCCCGGGCGTCCTCGCGAGGCCTGGCTGAGCCAGCTGGGGCGAGCTCAGCCCCCATGGCCCAAGCGACTCCCGAGGTGCCCTTGCCAGATGCCGCGACAATAGCCGTTGGGGTGCAACAGGCTCCACCTCAGGATACTGTGGTCACGCTGCCGTCTTCTCCTCCTACTCCACCGACTGCTGTTTCCCCGACTCCTCCTACTGTTCTGGATCGTGCTGCTACCGAACTGGACCTTCTGTGGCAGGATCTTCTGGGCGCCGACCCTCGTTTAGTGGCTGGGCGCCTGGAGCTGGCTTCTGGCTGGATTCGCTCTGACGCTTCAATTCGGGCGGCGCTGGTCCAGGCCTCGACGGCTTGCGACGAGGAGAAACAGGCCTTCCTTGGGGCGAAGGCTGCTCGCGACGCCGCCTTGGGGGAGGTGGCTAATGTCTGAGGTCACTGCAAGGCATTGGAGAGCAAGCTGCAGGGCCTGCAGGATCAGCCCGCCGAGGAGACCCGCCTTCGCCAAGAGCAGGAGGAAAGCATGAAGGCTCGCGAGGTGGCCGTCAAGGACCGGGACGCCAAGCTCAAGAAGCGCCGTGACCACCTGGGCGCACTGGAGCAAGAGTTGGAGGCGAGGAAGGTCGAGCTGGATGCCAAGGCACGAGTTCTTGCCGAGGATCGCGTGGCCTTCGCGGAGATGGAGGAGAAGGCTCGCACTTCGCTGAAGACGCTTTATGAGAGCGGCCTGGAGAGCTTGCTGGCCGGCGACGAGGACGGCCCCGCCAAGCTGCTTCCCTTCCTGGTTCGTGCTCTTGAGGATGTCACCCTTGGCCTTGGCCCTACGGCTGAGGCCGAGGCGCGTGCCTTGTCTTCTGCTGCGCTGACGCGGGTCCTTAACCACGTCTATCTTTGCGACCCCAACGTCAACCTCGACGGCCTGCTAGAGCCAGTGAGCGGCGAGCTTGCCGATGCCGCTGCTGAGGCTGTGAAGGGTCGTGCCGAGGCTCTGCTGGGGAAGTTCCGGGCCTTCAGCACCAAGCCTAAGCGGGGCGCTGCCGGCCCTGCAGCTCCACAAGGCGAACCAGCTCCGCGCAGCTCCACCGCCGACAAGTGACTCCGCCGTGGCTCCCGTCCTGCTTTTCATTCCTGCGCCTGTACCATGCCTCGGGGAGGCGTTAAAACTTGCATTTGGACTGTAATATTTGCTTTTGAATTCCTTGAAATTTGCGCTATTCCTTCCTACTTGCTTATGTTCTACGCCGGCAGAGCCCGGCCCCGCGCATACCTCAACCGCCGTTAGCCCCGACCGGAAACCAGGACGGGACCAAGGAGTGAGGGGCTACGTGAAAAGTTAGGCTCCTAAGTCGCGATGCTCAGGAGTCGCCCTTGGTGCTCGAACAGTAAGTAGGGAGGTGAAATATGGGGGTGACTCCTTAGGGAGGTGAGATGCGAGTGGATCTACCATTCTACGTCTGCAGAGCCCGGCCCCGTGCATACCTCAACCGCCATTAGCCTTTTGGAACTAAGGAGTGAAGGGCTACGTGACCAGTTAGGCTCCTGAGTCGCGATGCTCAGGAGTCCCCCTTGACGCTCAAACGGCCATTGTACCTTGGCTCCAGTTGGGGAGGGACGTGCTATGAACCAGGCCCGGGAGGCCTGGCTGGGTGTCGTGCGTTTGGGCGTGACCCAGGCGTAGCCCCCGTGCCCATCCCCCTCGCGCGGCACTCCCGGGGGGAGGCGTTGCGATGAGGCTAGACACTGAGCTCTGGGCTCCCTGAGGTTGATGCGGCCCGGGGGCCACCCTCAGTTGTTTATCACTAGCGTGGAGCATAGCGCTTCCATATGTGTACAGGCATAGCCGCTCCTCGGCAGTGTCGTCAGCCAGCGCGGAGCATGGTGCTTCCACTGGTGCGTGGGAGGGGGCTCCCCTCCGGGAGGAGCCCCCGAGGCGTGTACAGCCCCGCCCTGACACGTGGCTGGCACGGTAGGGCCTGACGAGGTGTATCTGGGCACCTGTGAGCCAGCGCGGGACTCATGGGGCCCTACCTCATGGCGGGTTGCGCCTGGCACTGGGCCTTATCTTGGGGTGTGTTCCTGCAAATTTGGCTAGATGCCGAAGCTCCACGTTCTCGGGTCCCGGCCCTCGAGCTGGTCTCAGCCGTCGCTGGTATGCCAGGTCACGATGCCGTGGACAAGAGCAGAGGGTGAGGGCCGGAGAGCCGGTAGGAGCCCTGAGTCGCGATGCTCAGGTACCCCCCCCTTTAACACGCAAGCTTGGTTAGATATCGAAGCTCTACGTCCTCGGGTCCCGGCCCTCAAGATGGTCTCAACCGTCGCTGGTATGCCAGGTCGCGATGCCGTGGACAAGACCAGAGGGTGAGGGCTGGAGAGCCGGTAGGAGCCCTGAGTTGCGATGCTCAGGTACCCCCCCCTTTAATGCCCAAGCTTGGTTAGATGTCGGAGCTCTACGTCCTCGGGTCCCAGCCCTCGAGCTGGTCTCAGCCGTCGCTGGTATGCCAGGTCGCGATGCCATGGACAAGGCCAGAGGGTGAGGGCTGGAGAGCCGGTAGGAGCCCTGAGTCGTGATGCTCAGGTACCCCCCTTTAACGCACAAGCTTCCGACATCCAGGAAGAAAAGGAGCCACGGACAGACACCAAACAATAAGCATGATGGGTCAGAAGCATGGCCCTAAGATAAACGCAAGAGGGGTACACGCCGCTGGGTCTGACCCGAGCGACTTGGGGATGATGCAGCCCGAGGGGCGCCCCCAACAAAGTAAGCTAAAAAACACGAGCAAAAGGGATACACGCCGCTGGGACGGACCCACGTGGCCTGGGAATAATGCAGGCCTGAGGGCACTCCCAGCTGGAAACGAAACTTGAAAGATGTCACCTGACAGTGTTGACGATGAAGGGGTGTTGGTGTAGCGGACGCGGTGGGCTGCGGGAGCCGATCCTCACGAGCCCCCAGGCCCTGGGGCCTCGGGAGGCTCCGGAGGCGCTGGTGGCTCCTCGCGGGCCATCTCCATCTCCGCTAGGGCTGCAGAACGCCTGACCTCTTGAGCCTCCAGGATGCCCTTCATTAGGCGCTGGTACGTGGCAGCCGCGTTCGGCAAGCCATAAGGCATGCAGATGTAGCTGTGGGGTGGACCTTCGCAGCGCCCCACTTGCAAGGGCCAGAGGCGCTCCTGAGAGGCGACTTGGTTGAGCCCTGGTATGTCGATGCAGACGCGCAACCCACCATCCTCGCCTAGATGGGGAGCCACAGCGGGTAAGCGGCGGTTGCCTCTTGACTCCTGTAGCTCCTGAATGGCCTTGCTGACGAACTCCTGAGGGTTTGGCCCTCCTTGCCTTGCTCCTTCTTGAGGGAAACGTGCTTCGGAACACGCCTCCAAGTGGTGCCCGAGCGCCTCCCTCGTGACCTTGGCGAGGTCGGCAGCCCTCCAGGGGAGAGCCCCCGAGCCCTGCCTGAGGAGGGCGCCGGGCGCGCTTTCCTATGCGATGGAAGGAGGTTCCCCCTGGGCAGGCGCGGGCCCTATGGGGCCTGCCTCCTGAGGGGCCGGGCCGGACGATGTCTTCTTCTTGGGGGCGGCCTCGGGAAGCCTCCTGCTTCCGCGATCCGGGTCTTCGAGTGATGCGGCCTGAAAGGCTCGTTCCAGGGAGCACACTGCGTCTCTCTCTTCGCAGGGCACCATGATGACTCCGCCACTTCCTGGCATCTTGAGGACGTTGTAGCCGTGGTGGGTTACTACCATGAACTTGGCCAGCGCTGGGTACCCGGGGATGGCGTTGTATGGCAGGCGAATGTGGGCGACGTCGAAGTCGATGAGCTCGGTGCGGTAGTTGTCGCGTGCCCCGAAGGTGACAGGGAGGCGGACCTGCCCAATCGGGACCGTGGAGCCGTCGGTCACTCCGGAGAAAGGCTTGGTTGGCTGAAGCTGGTTATAGGGCACTTGGAGATTGTTAAATGTTTCCACGGACAGGACGTTGAGCCCTGCCCCGCCATCGATAAGGGTCCTGGTGACTAGCACGTTGCTGATGATTGGGGAACAGAGCATTGGGAGGACTCCGGCTATGGCCGCGCACTTGAGCTGATCCGCTGAGCTGAACGTGATGGTGCACGCCGACCACCTGAGAGGGCGCGTGGCCTCGAGCTTGGGGAGGACTGCATTTACTTCTCGGGCGAACTGCTTGAAGATGCGTTGAGAGGCTGGGGCTTGAGCTCCGCCTAGGATGTAGGCGATCGCACGTGGCTCCTGGAAGCCCCCAGCCCCTCGTCCTGATGACGATCCTCATTTCTCCTTGGCTGCGGCGGCAGTGGAGGGAGGCCTGCGTTGCCTTGTGGGCGATCTTCGCGAGGCTGATCCCTCCAGCGTCCCACGCGAGGCTGGTCCTGCCACCGATCCTTGTGAGGTTGGTCGCGCCACCATTGGCGGGGGCCGCGGTCTTCCCAGCGTCCTGCGTTCCTTCCTCCTCCTCGACCGTAGCCCCGGTCGCTGCGGTCCGGACGTCGGTCGGTCCTTCCTTCTCGCACGGCTCGGAGCTCTTGGCATTCATTGGTGCTGTGGGTGTGGAGGTCGTGGTACACGCAGTATCGGCTGCCCTTGGAAGATTTGGGCTAGTCTCTGCCCCGCTTGGTGTCTGGTTCTGCCGCGAGCACGGAAGCCCCCTTGCGCTTCACATCCTTGGCCTTGGGTTTCTTCTCTTCTGGGTCTGCGGCAGGCAGCTTGAGGAGAGAGAAGCGCCCTTCCTCAGCCCTGGCGCACTTGGTCGCGAAGTTGAACAGCTCCAAGGAAGTGCACAGGTCTTCATGCATCGCCAGCTCCTCCTTCATCTTGATGTCGCGCATGCCGTCGGTGAAGGCTGAGATGATGGCCTCCTCGGTCACCTTGGGAATCTTGAGGCGCCCGTTGTTGAAGCGCTGGATGTACTTCTGCAAGGTTTCCCCTGGTTTCTGCTTGATGCGGCGCATGTCTCTCACGGCGGGTGGCCGGTCGCGAGTACCCTGGAAGTTGGCGATGAAGCGGGCGCGCATCTCATCCCAAGAGGAGATCGTGCCTGGAGCCAGGTTCAGGAGCCAGGTGCGGGCCCCGTCCTTGAGCGCCATGGGAAACTAGTTCGCCATGACCTTCTCGTCTCCGTTGGTAGCTTCGATGACCAGCTCGTAGAGCTAGAGGAACTCTGCGGGGTCAGCCGTACCGTCGTAGCGAGGAGGCAGGTCTGGCTTGAACTTGCCGGGCCACGCGATGCTGCGCATCTCGGTGGTGAAGGCGCGGCAGCCCGCCATGGCCACGGGAGGCCTTGGGTGATGAAGAGCTTGGTCCTGCGGGTCCCCATGCGCTGCAGCTGGGAGCAGCGCGGGGTCTTGACGTGCTAGGGTAGGAGCGTGGTCGCGACGAGCTGGAGCGGGGAGTGCTCGGGCAGCTTCTCGTGGGGGAGGGACTTCTTGGTAGCTCTTCTCTTGCGGCGCTGGCGCCTGACGGAGCGGGTTCCGCCCAGGGGCCACGTGCCTTCGGGCCAGGGCGCCTTCTTGAGGGGGAGGCGACTGAGGCACCCCCGGAGCTTCGTCGCCCACGCAGGGCGGGGCTCGGTGCAGCGAGAAGGATGGCGCTGGGGAGCCCCCTGCGGCGCGGACGAGCTCGGCGACTCGGTCGAGCCATTCTTCGTAGACGTCGTCGACGGGACGGTAGCGCAGGAGCTTAGTTGCCGCGATGAGCGCAGCTCGAGCCTCCATGGCCGCGCAGGGCGCGCGGGACTAAGAACCAGCTGGGGTGAGCGAGGGTGTAGCAGTGCGGCCGTCTCGCCTCAGGGATGGACGCTGGGATGATGCTTGCTGCTCGTTCCCCGCCGGGCCGGTGGCGGCGTTGACGGCAGGTGACGGGGAACGACGAGGACGCTCGCCGACGGGAGCCGACTGGGCAACACGGGAAGCGAGGGCGGCTCGGTGCTCGGCGCGGGCCCGACAAGCGTCAGACATGGATGCGATGGTTGGAGAAGAACAGGGCGACGGAAGACGAATTCCGGCGCACCCCTACCTGGCGTGCCAAATGTCGGATTTAGGGTTCCGGCAGACCCTTGAGGTTCGAACTCTGGGGTGCGCGCGGAGATTTCGCCCTCTACCTACCTGCTCCTCTCCGACTCGCTAGGATCTAAACTACGGAAGGAACAACATAAGAGACATTGAGTTTATACTGGTTCAGGCCACCACTGTGGTGTAATACCCTACTCCATTGTGTGGTGTGGTGGATTGCCTCTTGGGCTGATGATGAACAATACAAGGAAGAACAACCTCCCGAGGGTCTGTTCTTGGCTGGTGCCATGAACTGCTAGGAGGAGTTCCGTCGCTCTCTCTACTGGCTTTCTGGTGAGGATTCTTGATTCTAGATCAGGTCTAGATGCCTCTACCCTGGGGGTGGCTAGTCCTATTTATAGGCAAAGTCCTTGGGCCTCTTCCCAAATATTGAGCGGGAAGGGCGCCAACAATTGGCCATTTTGAAGGGGAACATCGGGTACACTTATCCTGACTAAAGTTGGTCCTCGCCTGTCGAAGACTCTGGTGGTGACGCCTCCTTGGGCTCCACAATGACTTACTTCCTGCCGTTGGGCTGGTCTTGGTCTTGTTGCACCGAAATGGACGCCTTTGCTTGATGCTCTCGCCTGCGCTGGCTCCCTTTGCACCAAAGAGGAAAGGAGGACACTGCGCGGGCTGGCGCCCGACTGGCGCCCTTGGTCGTCATGGCTTGCATCATGGGCACCTCGCGAGGTACCCCGCCTAGAATTCTCAGCCTCCTCGTGAGCCAGCCTGATGAGGCCGTGCCTGAGGAAGCTCCTTGTCGTCCGCCCCGCGAGGCTTGGCCCCTCACGAGGGTCTTTAGCTTGTGTTGATGAAGATGGGCCGTGCTGGGCCCCCCCTTTGAGACACACCGCGGGCCGCAGGCAGGCAAGTCTGGGGACCCCCGTTCCCAGAACACCGACACTTGCCACGGAGTAAGTGCTCGCAGTGCTTGGCCGCGTTGCCCGCGCCCCGCAGCGTTCTGCGGTGCGCGGGCTACCTTGGGAGCGGGGTTGAGGTCGCCTTGGGCAGGCGACCTGGCACGGGCTGGCCATGCCGCCTAGCGGTCAGCATTGGTCGTCGGGTCGCCGAACATGGATGCGACGAAGGAGTGGAACGCATATTGGTGGAAGGAAGACTCCGGCGCACCCCTACCTGGCGCGCCAAATGTCGGATGTCGGGTTCCGGCAAAACCCTTAAGGTTCGAACACTGGCGTGCACGCGAAGATCTTCTCTCTACCAAAACACGCCCTCAGCCTCGCCGTGATTGCTAAGCTAGATCTATGAACAACACAAGAGACAGAAGGTTTATACAAGTTCGGGCCACCGTTGTGGTGTAATACCCCAATCCAGTGTGTGGTGTGGTGGATTGCCTCTTGCGGTGATGATGAACAGTACAGAGGAAGAACAGCCTCGCGAGGAGAGGTGTTCTTGTGCTTGGTGGTGTGTAGATGAGTTGGGTTCGGATCCGATTGCCCTCTATTGTGGTGGCTATCTCTATTTATAGAGGCCCTGGTCCTCTTCCCAAATATTGAACGGGAAGGGATCCAACAACAGCCATTTTGAAAGGGGACAGCTAGTACAAGCTATCCTGACTAGGTCTTCGACTGCCAAAGGTGCTGGTGATGACACCGTCTTGGGCTCCATGGTGACCTCCGTCCTGCCGCTCTGCTGGTCTTGGTCTCATTGCACCGATATGGAAACCTTTGCCTGATGCCTCGGTACTCCATGCATGCACTTGCCCCCTTTGCACCAAACAGGAAACAAGGACACCGCGCAGGCTGGCGCCTGCCTGGTCTTGATCGTCATGGCTTGCGTCACAGGCACCTCGCGAGGTACCCCTTGCCTCGATCTCTCCGCCTCCTTGCGAGCCTGCCTGGTGAGGCCGCCCCTGAGGAGGCTTCGCGCCGTCTGCCCCGCGAGGCTTGGCCCCTCGCGAGGGTCTTGAGTGTTTGGGCCGTACTGGGCCACTGGTTGAGCCACGCTGCAGGCCGCAGGCAGGCAAGTCTGGGGACCCCCGTTCCCAGAACGCCGACAATAATCCTTTAAAGTTTGCCTCATCCATAGCAATTGTGCCCAACAACTTGCAGCAGCAACATACTCCGCCTCGATGGATGAGAGAGACACACAATTTTGCTTCTTTGAAGACCAACTTACCAAAGAGCGACCAAGGAATTGGTACCCTCCAGAAGTTGACTTCCTCTCCACACAATCTCTCGCCCAATCCGAGTCTGAATGGCCCATAGGATCAAAGCTTGATCCTTTGGGGTACCATAGGCCAAAGTTTGGGGTATGATCCAAATGTCGAAAGATTCTCTTGACTGCCGCATAGTGGCTTTCCTTAGGTGCGGCTTGAAACCATGCACAAATTCCCACACTCAACATGATATCCAGTCTAGATGCACAAAGTAAAGCAAGGATCCAATCATGGAGTGATATACCTTTTGATCCACTACTTTACCATTGGGATCACTGTCAAGCTTGCATTTGGTGGGCATGGGAAACTTGACCAGCTTGACATCTTCTAGCTTGAATCTCTTGAGCATGTCTTGGGTATACTTGGCTTGGTTGATGAACGTTCCTTCTCTTCTTTGCTTGACTTCGAACCCAAGAAAGAACTTCAACTCTCCCATCATAAACATCTCAAACTTCTCGGTCATTAGTGTGTCAAACTCATCATTGAAAGACTTGTTAGGAGAGCCAAATATAATATCATCAACAGGACATATGAACAAATCCCCTTTGAGTCTCTTAGTAAAAGGAGTGGGATCTAATTTTCCAATTTCAAACTCATGGTCTTGTAACAACTCGGTAAGGTGCTCATACCACGCATGTGGGGCTTGTTTAAGGCCATAGAGTGCCTTCTTAACTTTGTATACATGAGTGGGGAACTTGGGATCCTCGAATCCTAGAGGTTGTTTGACATATACCAACTCATTTAAAGGACCATTAAGAAATGCACTTTTCACATCCATTTGTTGCAACTTAAAATCATGATGTGATGCATATGCAAGCAACATGCGAATAGATTCAAGACGAGTAACGGGGGCAAAGGTTTCACCATAGTCGATACCCTCAACTTGGGAGTAGCCTTGTGCCACCAATCTTTCCTTGTTTCAAAGAACCACCCCATTCGCATCTTGCTTCTTCTTGAAAATTCATTTGGTTCCAATGACATTGTGTTCCTTTGTTGGCCTTGGCACTAATTCTCACACTTGGTTACGCTCGAAGTTGTTGAGTTCATCATGCATGGCTTGAAGCCAATCCTCATCATCGAGTACCTCATGTACCTTTTGGGGTTCAACACACGAAACAAACGCGTGATGCTCACAAAAGTTTGGCAATTGTTTACGAGTAGTTACCCCTTTTCTCAAGCTTCCAAGCACATTATCCATGACATGTTGTTGATGCTCGATCTTGGAAGCCACCTTAGAGGCACAACGCTCCAGAAGTTCCTTGATGGGCATTTGAGGATCATATTGCTCATCTTGAGCACCGTCTTGAGTTTTCTCTTGATCTTGAGCATCGTCTTGAGCATGTTCTTGATCTTAAGCTTGCTCTTGATCTTGAGCGAGCCTGGAGGCATGAACTTGATCTTGGGCAGCATTTGGTGCATCACCATCTCCACGGAATTAATCCTGCCCTTGATCTTGCTCCTACGTTTGAGGGCCATCACTTTGTTCTTCGGAAGTGTGTGGGTCTAGTGTAGGTGATGGCTCCACTTGAGTAGAGAATTGTCCTTCTCCTGCGGCCACAAGGGGTTCCTCAATGGGGAGTATTTGACCAATCCCCATTCTTCTTATGGCTTGGGTGGAATTTCATCATACATCACAAAGACCACTTTTCTCCACTTGGGAGCCATTATTTTCATCAAAATCTATGTTACATGTCTCCTCAATGAGTCCGGTGGACTTGTTGAGGACACGGTAAGCATGAGAGTTTGTAGCATAACCAACAAATATGCCCTCTTGAGCTCTAGGTTCGAATTTAGACAAACAAACACCTTTCTTGAGAATGAAACACTTACAACCGAACACCAGGAAGTAGTTGAGGTTGGTCTTGGTGCCGGTAAGTATCTCATATGGAGTCTTGTTCAAGCCTTTGTGGAGGTAGAGCCTATTGGATGCATGACATGCGGTGTTGATGGCTTCGGCCCAAAAGTTGTACGAATATTTGAACTCTGCCACATGGTCCTTGCCAAAATGATCAAGGTCCGGTTCTTCCTCTCTGCCACACCATTTTGTTGAGGGGTATTGGGTGCAGCATATTGGTTCTTGATTCCCTCATCACCAAGAAACTCATCCAAGGTGTAGTTCTTGAACTCGGTGCTGTTGTCACTTCTAATCATCATGATCTTTGCTTCATGTTGATGTTGAGCTTCATTTGCAAAGTTGATGATGGTTTGTTGAGTCTCACTCTTCCTCTTGAAGAAGTATACCCATGTATATCTTGAGTAGTCGTCCACAATTACCAAGCAATAATTTCTTCCACCAAGACTATTAAAGGATGGAGGACCAAAGAGATCCATGTGAAGGAGATCCAAGGGCCACTCCGAGTATGTCGGATTTCGGGTTCCGGCAGACCCTTGAGGTTCGAACTCTGGGGTGCGCGCGGAGATTCAACCCTCTGCCTGCCTGTTCCTCGCCGAATCGCTAGGATCTAAACTACCAAACAGAACAGCACGAAAGACAACAGATTTATATTGGTTCAGTCCACCATTGTGGTGTAATACCCTACTCTAGTGTGTGGTGTGGTGGATTGCCTCTTGGGTTGATGATGAACAATACAAGGAAGAATAGCCTCGCGAGGGTCTGCTCTTGGCTGGTGCGACGAACTGCTAGGAGGAGTTCAGTCGCCCTATCTACTGGTTTCTTGGTGAGGATCAAGATGCCTCTGCTCGATTCGGATCTCCCCTACCCTGGGGGTGGCTAGTCCTATTTATAGGCGAAGGCCCTGGGCCTCTCCCCAAATATTGAGCGGGAAGGGCGCCAACAATTGGCCATTTTGAAGGGGAACAACGGGTACACTTATCCTAACTAAAGTTGGTCCTCGCCTGCCAAAGGCTCTGGTGGTGACGCCGGCTTGGGCTCCACAATGACTTCCTTTCGGCCGTTGGGCTGGTCTTGGTCTTGTTGCACCGAAATGGACGCCTTTGCTTGATGCTCTCGCCTGCGCTTGCTCCCTTTGCACCAAATAGGAAAGGAGGACACTGCGCGGGCTGGTGCCCGACTGGTGCCCTTGGTCGTCATGGCTTGCGTCATGGGCACCTCGCGAGATACCCCACCTTGAACTCTCCGCCTCCTCGTGAGCCAACCTGACGAGGCCGTGCCTGAGGAAGCTCCTTGTCGTCCGCCCCGCGAGGCTTGGCCCCTCGCGAGGGTCTTGAGCTTGTGTTGATGAAGATGGGCTGCGCTGGGCCTCTTTGAGTCACGCCGCAGGCCGCAGGCAGGCAAGTCTGGGGACCCCCGTTCCCAGAACACCGACAGCAACCCTTGGGCCCACGGCACGCCCGAACTTGGCCGAGCAGAGAGGCGAAAGGGCAAGTGCGAAGCATCACGGGCCCTAACAGCCTGCGGCCTTGGGCGCCGCGTGGCGGTTGATTGGACGTGGGCGCCTCTGCAACCGCGCGAGTTGATTAAGGAGTGGCATCTTTCTTGCCTCCTTTACTTCCTCCAGTTGCTGCTCAGATCCCCTTTCTTGTGCCTTTCCTCCTTGCTTCCGAAATCTTCAGATCTACTCCGTCCGCGCGCCCTAGCCAGTCATGGCGCCTCGCCGAGCCCCGGCTGGAGCTTGGTACTCGCCTGCCTTGGACTCGCCAAATGTGTCAGAGGCGAGCCTTGCCCGGGTGCGCCAGATGGCGGCAGCGCAGGGCTCGAGTGCGTGAGCTTCGTCGCATACGGAGGTTCCATCGCCATTTCGAACCCTGGGAAGAGGATCGAGGGCTTCAGGAGCAAGTGGGTCTTGGTGGATGCTAGGCGCATCCACCCTCGGCTGATTCTGCCCACGGAGCACCCCGCGAGCTCCGACGACTGGTCCCGAGTGGAGCTTCTGGATCCCCGCGCGAAGCTGGTGTTGGAGAAGATGGACGCAGATCTGAGGCCGGCCAGTGTGGCGGAGGCGAAGCTGACCGGTGCATCGCTGCTGAGGGAATTCCTGGAGCACCAGCTGGCTCCGCTTTGCCAGTACTCACTTCTGATGTGGAGGCCCCACCCGAGCCCCACGGTGTTGGCCGACAAGGATCTGGCTGCGGTCCTCCAGTCCTTGGTTGGGGGCGATGTGGCGAGGCTGGAGGGCGCTCCTACGCCCCTGTTCCTCCGCGAGGACTGGGAGCAGGTAGTGGGGTCCATGCCCGTCTTCAACGGGGACGGGCCCATGCCCACGGAGGCTGAGGACCTGGTGGACATGTCCTCCGACGACTCCAGCAAAGAGAAGGAAGAAGGGGAGCGGGAAGAGGGGGTTCACTCCGAGGCAGAGTCAAGGGCTCCTCCCCTTTGGCACAGGTCCCGCACTCTCCGCCTCCCTCAGAGTGATGGCGACGAGGATGAGGATGAGCAGGGTGGCGGGAGCCTGCTACCGATCCCAAAGAAGGACCGGACTGGGCTGACCCCCCACGGGTCTGCCCCAGCCCCGAGGCGATCCGCAGGCGCACCTCCTGCTTCCGAGCACCTTGAAGCTGACCCTTGCAGCCGGCTCTCGGGCATTAAGTACGGCCGGAGGCTGCTTGAGCCCTCCAGCAACGATCTATAAGTGCTTGATTCCCATCTTGATTATTGTTCTGTTGCCGAGACTTGATGTCCGTATCTTCCGGCCAGGCTGGCGCCCGCGGCGAAGAAGTCGAAGGGAGCTCCTGAGGTCCCATCCGTGGCAGTGCCTCTGCCTGAGAAAGAAGGTGACTATGACGCGTAGGCCTCTCCTGCCCGGGCATCCTCGCGAGGCCAGGCTGAGCCTGCTGGGGCGAGCTGAACCCCCTTGGCCCAGGCGACTCCCGAGGTGCCCTTGCCTAATGCCGCCACCACAGCCGTCGTAGCGCTGCGGGTTCCGTCTCAGAATACTGTGGTCACGCTGCCGTCCTCTCCTCCTACTCCACCGACCGCTGCTTCCCCGGCTACTGTTCTTGATCGCGCCGTTTTCCAGACTGGACCGTCTGCGGCAGGATCTTTTGGGCGCCGACCCTCGTCTAGTGGCCGGGCGCTTGGAGCTGGCTTCTGTCTGGATTCGCTCCGATGCTTTGATACGGGCGGCGCTGGTCCAGGCCTCGACAGCTTGCGACGAGGAGAAGCAGGCCATCCTTGAGGTGAAGGTTGCCCGCGATGCTGCCCTGGGGGAGGCAGCTAGCGTCCGAGGTCGCTGTGAGACGCTGGAGAGCGAGCTGAAGGGCCAGCAGAACCAGCTTGCCGAGGAGGCCCGCCTTCGCCAAGAGCAGGAGGAAAGCATGAAGGCTCGCGAGGCGGCCGTCAAGGACCTGGAGGCCAAGCTCAAGAGGCGCCGCGGCCGCTTAGGTGCGCTGGAGCAAGAGCTGGAGGCGAGGAAGGTTGAGCTGGAGGGCAAGGCCCGGGTTCTCGCCGAGGATCGCGTGGCCTTCGCGGATATGGAGGAGAAGGCTCGTACTTCGTTGAAGACACTTTATGATAGCGGCCTTGAGAGCCCGCTGGCCGGCGAGGAGGATGGCCCGCCAAGCTGCTTCCCTTCCTGGTTCGCGCCCTTCAAGACGTCACCCTTGGCTTTGGCCCTACGGCTGAGGCCGAGGCACGCGTCTTGTCTTCTGCAGCGCTGACGCGGGTCATCACCCACATCTATCTTCATGACCCCAGCATCGACCTCGACAGCCTGCTGGAGCCAGTGAGCGGCGAGCGTGCCGCTGCCGCTGCTGAGTGTGTGAAGGGTCGTGCGGAGGCTCTGCTGGGGAAGTTCCGGGCCTTCAGTACCAAGCCGAAGCGGAGCGCTGCCAGCCCTGTTGCTCCACAAGGCGAACCTGCTCCGCGCAGCTCCACCGCCGGCAAGTGACTCCGTCGTGGCTCCCATCCTGTTTTTGATTCCTGCGCATGTACCATGCCTCGGGGAGGCGTTAAAACTTGTGTTTGATGCTGTGATAGCAGTATGGACTGTAATATTTGCTTTCGAATTCCCTGAAATTTGCGCTATTCCTTCCTACTTGCTTATGTTCTACGCCGGCAGAGCCCGGCCCCGCGCATACCTCAGCCGCCATTAGCCCCGACCGGAAACTAGGATGGGACCAAGGAGTGAGGGGCTACGTGACAAGTTAGGCTCCTGAGTCGCGATGCTCAGGAGTCCCCCTTGGCGCTCGAACAACAAGTAGGGAGGTGAGGTGTGGGTGGATATGCCATTCTACGTCCACAGAGCCCGGCCCTGCGCATACGTCAACCGCCGTTAGCCTTTCGGAACTAAGGAGTGAGGGGCTACGTGACCAGTTAGGCTCCTGAGTCGTGATGCTCAGGAGTCCCCCTTGACGCTCAAACTGCCTTCGTACCTTGGCTCCACTCGGGGAGGGACATGCGACGAACCAGGCCCGGGGGGCCTGGCCAGGTGGCGTGCGTCTGGGCGTGACCCAGCGCAGCCCCCATGTCCAGCCCCTTCGCGCGGCACTCCCAAGGGGAGGCGTTTCAATGAGGCCAGACACTGAGCTCTGGGCTCCCTGAGGTTGATGCGGCCCAGGGGCCACCCTCAGTTGTTTATCACCAGCGCGGAGCATAGCGCTTCCGTATCCGTACGGGTATAGCGGCTCCTCGGCAGTGTCGTCAGCCAGCACGGAGCATGGTGCTTCCACTGGTGCGTGGGAGGGGGCTCCCCTCCGGGAGGAGCCCCCGGGGTGTATACAGCCCCACCCTGACACGTGGCTGGCACGGTAGGGCTTGACGAGGTGTATCTGGGCACCCATGGGCCAGCGTGGGACTCACGGGGCCCTACCTCAAGGTGGGTTGCGCCTGGCTCTGGGCCTTATCTTGGAGTGTGTTCCTGCAAATTTGGCCAGATGCCGGTGCTCTACGTCTTCGGGTCCCGGCTCTCGGGCTGGTCTCAGCCGTCGCTGGCATGCCAGGTCGCGATGCCGTGGACAAGACCAGAGGGTGAGGGCCGGAGAGCCGGTAGGAGTCCTGAGTCGCGATGCTCAGGCACCCCCCCTTTAACGCGCAAGCTGGGTTAGATGTTGAAACTCTATGTCCTCGGGTCCCGGCTCTCGGGCTGGTCTCAGCCGTCGCTGGCATGCCAGGTCGTGATGCCGTGGACAAGACTAGAGGGTGAGGGCCGGAGATCCGGTAGGAGCCCTGAGTCACGATGCTCAGGCACCCCCCTTTAACACGCAAGATTCCGACACCCAAGGGAAAAAGGCACCAAATAACAAGCATGATGGATCAAAAACATAGCCCTAAGATAAATGCAAGAAGGGTACATGCCGCTGGGTCAGGCCCGAGCGACTTGGGGATGATGCAGCCCAAGGGGCGCCCCCAATAAGGTAAGCTAAGGACACGAAATAAAAGGGATACACGCCGCATGGACTGACCCACGCGGCTCGGGAATAATGCGGCCCTGAGGGCGCTCCCAGCTGGAAATGAAACTTGAAGGATGTCACCTGATGATGTTGGGGACGAAAGGGTGTTGGTGTAGCAGACTCGGCGGGTCGCGGGAGCCGATCCTCACGAGCCCCCAGGCCCAAGGGCCTCAGGAGGCTCCGGAGGCGCTGGCGGCTCCTCGCGGGCTATCTCCATCTCCACCAGGGCTGCGGAACGCCTGACCTCTTGAGCCTCTAGGATAGCTCTCATGAGGTGCTGGTGCGCAGCAGCCGCGTTCGGCAAGCCATAAGGCATGCGAACGTAGCTATGGGGCGGACCCCTGCAACGTCCCACTCGCCAGGGCCAGAGGCACTCCTGAGACGCGGCTCGGTTGAGCCCCGGTATGTCGATGCATATGCGCAGCCCACCATCCTCACCTGGATGGGGGGCCACAGCGGGTAGGCGGCGGCTGCCCCTCATGACTCTTGACTCCTGTAGCTCCTGAATGGCCTTGCTGACAAACTCCTGAGGGTTGGGTCCTCCTTGCTTTGCTCCTTCTTGAGGGAAGCGTGCTTCGAAACACGCCTCCACGTGGTGCCCAAGCGCCTCCCTCGTGACCTTGGCGAGGTCGGCGGCCCTCCAGGGGAGAGCCCCCGAGCACTGCCTGAGGAAGGCGTCGGGTGCACTTCCCTATGCGATGGAAGGAGGTTCCCCCTGAGGGGGCGCGGGCCCTGAGGGGCCTGCCTCTTGAGGGGCCGGGCCGGACGATGTCTTCTTCTTCTTGGGGGCGGCCTCGGGAAGCCTCCTGCCTCTGCGGTACGGGTCTTCCAGTGATGCGGCCTGAAAGGCTCGCTCCAGAGAGCACATTGCGTCTCTCTCTTCGCAGGGCACCGTGATGACCCCACCACTTCTTGACATCTTGAGGACGTTGTAGCCGTGGTGGGTTACGGCCGTGAACTTGGCCAGCGCCGGGTACCCGAGGATGGCGTTGTATGGTAGGCGAATGTGGGCGACGTCGAAGTCGATGAGCTCGGTGCGGTAGTTGTCGCGGGCCCCGAAGGTGACAGGAAGGCGGACCTGCCCAATCGGGACCGTGGAGGCGTCGGTGACTCCGGAGAAGGGCTTGGTTGGCTGAAACTGACTGTAGGGCACTTGAAGATTGTTGAACATTTCCACGGACAGGACGTTGAGCCATGCTCCGCCGTCGATGAGGGTCTTGGTGACTAGCACGTTGCTGATGATCGGGGAACATAGCATTGGGAGGACTCCGGCTGTGGCCACGCACTTGAGCTGATCCGCTGAGCTGAACGTGATGGCGCATGCCGACCACCTGAGAGGGCGCGTGGCCTCGAGCTTGGGGAGGACTGCATTCACTTCGCGGGCAAACTGCTTGAAGATGCGCTGAGAGGCTGGGGCTTGAGCTCCACCCAGGATGCAGGCGATTGCACGTGGTTCCTAGAAGCCCCCAGCCCCCTCGTCCTGATGACGGTCTTCATTTCTCCTTGGCTGCGGCGACAGCGGAGGGAGGCCGGCGTTCCCTTGCGGGCGATCCTCGTGAGGCTGATCCCTCCAGCCTCCCTTGCGAGGCGGGTCCTGCCAGCAATCCTCGCGAGGTTGGTCGCGCCACCCTTGGCGCGGGCTGCGCTCTTCCCAACGTCCTGCGTTCCTTCCTCCTGCTCGGCCGTAGCCCCGGTGGCTGCGGTCGGGATGTCTGCCGACCCTTCCTTCACGCACAGCCTGGAGCTCTTGGCATTCGTTGGTGTTGTGGGTGTGGAGGTCATGGTACACGCAGTACCGACTGCCCTTGGAGGACTCGGGCTGATCTCTGCCTCGCTTGGTGTCTGGCTCGGCCGCGAGTACGGCAGCCCCCTTGCGCTTCACGTCCTTGGCCTTGGGCTTCTTTTCTTTTGGGTCCGCAGCAGGCAGCTCGAGGAGGGAGAGGCGTCCCTCCTCAGCCCTGGCGCACTTGGTCGCCAAGTTGAACAACTCCAAGGAGGTGCACAGGTCTTCATGCATCGCCAGCTCCTCCTTCATCTTGACATCACGCACACCATCGGAGAAGGCTGAGATGATGGCCTCCTCCGTCACCTTGGGGATCTTTAGGCGCGCGTTGTTGAAGCGCTGGATGTACTTCTGCAGGGTTTCCCCTGGTTTCTGCTTGATACGGCGCATGTCGCTCACGGCGGGTGGTCGGTCGCGAGTACCCTGGAAGTTGGCGATGAAACGGGTGCGCATCTCGTCCCAGGAGGAGATCGTGCCTGGGGCCAGATTCAGGAGCCAGGTGCGGGCTCCGTCCTTGAGCGCCATGGGAAACCAGTTCGCCATGACCTTTTCGTCTCCATGGGCAGCCTCGATGCCCAACTCGTAGAGCTGGAGGAACTCTGCGGGGTCAGCCGTGCCGTCGTAGCGAGGAGGCAGGTCTGGCTTGAACTTGCCGGGCCACGCGACGCTGCGCAGCTCGGAGGTGAAGGCGCGGTAGCCTGCTGTGGCCACAGGATGCCTGGGGTGACGAAGAGCTTGGTCCTGCGGGTCCCCATGCGCCGCGGCTGGAGGCAACGCAGGGTCTTGACGTGCTAGAGCAGGGAGCGCTCGGGCAGCTTCTCAAGGGCGAGGGACTTCTTGGTAGCTCTGCTCTTGCCGCGCTGGCGCCTGAAGGAGCGGGTTCCGCCCAGGGGCCGCGCGCCTTGGGGCCAGGGCGCCTTCTTGAGGAGGAGGCGGCTGAGGCGCCCCAGCAGCTTCATTGTCCGCGCAGGGCGGGGCGCGGTGCAGTGAGAAGGACGGTGCAGGCGCGCCTCCGGCGGCGCGGACGAGCTCGGGGACTCGGTCGAGCCACTCTTCGTAGACGTCGTCGATGGGGCGGTAGCGCAGGAGCTCGTTTGCCGCGATGAGCGCAGCTCGGGCCTCCATGGCTGCGCGGGGCGCGCGTGACGAAGAACCAGCGGGGGTGAGCGAGGGCGTGGCAGTGCGGCGTCCCGCCTCATGGATGGATGTTGGGACGATGCTTGTTGTTCGTTCCCCGCCGGGCTGGTGGCGGCGGTTGACAACAGGTGAGGGGAATAACGAGGGTGCCCGCCGACGGAGCCGTCTGGGCGACACGGGAAGCGAGGGCGGCTTGGCGCTCGGCGCGAGCCCGACGAGCGTCAGACATGGATGCGATGGTCGAAGAAGAACAAGATGACGGAAGGCGAATCCCGGCGCACCCCTACCTGTCGCGCCAAATGTCGGATTTCGGGTTCCGGCAGACCCTTGAGGTTCAAACTCTGGGGTGCACGCGGAGATTCAACCCTCTGCCTGCCTGTTCCTCGCTGAATCGCTAGGATCTATACTACCAAACAGAATGGCACGAGAGACACCAGATTTATACTAGTTCAGGCCACCATAGTTGTGTAATACCCTACTCCAGTGTGTGGTGTGGTGGATTGCCTCTTGGGCTGATGATGAACAATACAAGGAAGAACAGCCTCACGAGGGTCTGCTCTTGGCTGGTGCGACGAACTGCTAGGAGGAGTTCAGTCGCCCTATCTACTGGTTTCTTGGTAAGGATCAAGATGCCTCTGCTCGATTCGGATCTCCCCTACCCTAGGGGTGGCTAGTCTATTTATAGGCGAAGGCCCTGGGCCTCTCCCCAAATATTGTGCGGGAAGGGCGCCGACAATTGGCCATTTTGAAGGGGAACAGCGGGTACACTTATCCTGACTAAAGTTGGTCCTCGCCTGCCAAAGGCTCTGGTGGTGACGCCGGCTTGGGCTCCACAATGACTTCCTTCCGGCCGTTGGGCTGGTCTTGGTCTTGTTGCACCGAAATGGACAGCTTTGCTTGATGCTCTCGCCTGCGCCTGCTCCCTTTGCACCAAAGAGGAAAGGAGGATACTGCGCGGGCTGGCGCCCTTGGTCGTCATGGCCTTGCGTCATGGGCACCTCACGAGATACCCCACCTTGAACTCTCCACCTCCTCGTGAGCCAACCTGATGAGGCCGTGCCTGAGGAAGCTCCTTGTCGTCCGCCCCGCGAGGCTTGGCCCCTCGCAAGGGTCTTGAGCTTGTGTTGATGAATATGGGCTGCGCTGGGCCTCCTTTGAGCCACGCCGC